>LJJS01000801.1:0-33294 GCA_001447215.1 Diaporthe aspalathi
CGGTGACCTGATACTGCCGGCCATCTGATAAACCACGTTAAGCTTTTTAGAAATATTTAATTTATATTTTTTAATTTTCAATTTTCAATTAAGTATTAATTATTTAATATTATAAGAAGTATTTAATAATAAAACTTAAATATTAATAAAATTATAAAATTAAAATTAATTAATTTAATAATTAATTTAATATTAATTATAATATAAAAAATACTTTTTATTAACTTTTTTAATAATAGTATTTTGTAAGCCTATTGCTAATAGTCCATTTTATTTTTACTTTTATAGCAATGTTATTGCTGAGTTCGAGTGTATCGCATTACTATGTTAAACTTGAACCCCCCTCCTCCTGGTAGGTACGAACGGCTTGCCGAACCAACTGACCATCGAAGTCCTGAGTGCAGAGACCCCGCTCGGCTGGGTCACACCGCAGGGAACGGGTGAGAAAATTGTGACGAGCGAATTCCAGTTAAACACACACTGTGCGGCAGGCGGCCGATCCAGCCTATCGCTTGTCACAGGCTTCCGTGGTTGTCGACCGTATTCGCGGGAGCCGGCCGAGATGTGACCTCGGTGTGTATGGACCTGGCCATTTCGGGCGGGTGCGATAACACCCATGCTCTTGGCAAATGGTCCGAGGAGAAGTGTCCTTTGGGATGGGGAGACTGGCAACATGTGGCCGCTTCGGAGGGCATGAGTCCGCTGGCCGTCAAGGCAGTCCTACACGCATTTCAACATGACCCCCGGATTCCAGAATTGAGTGCGTCAGATTGACGAAACTCGAGTCTCGGCCTTCGGAGTCTGCACTGGGCTGAATTGCGTCAACGAATGTTACTCCGTCTGTTGCTGTGCTCCCTCCACTACACTATTGATGCTCCCAGCAGCAGAGATCCTCCGAACGCAATTTCTTTGTTGGGACCCGATCTGGAAAAATTTCAAATTGTGGTGATGGAAGACTCGCTGCAGTTCCTCAAAGACTTGCCCATATATCAACATGACCAGCCTTACGAACTATACGGGTTCCCGGAGAAGCGATCTGAGACACGGACGAACTGCGAGTTCGAGGCCAAAGGAGTCGAGGTAGTTGACTGCCGAGAGCTCCGGAATGATGCCTCGATTTCTTCCCAGGGATTCATGTTCGTCGACCATCAATCAAACTGTCCGCTAGATCCGAAGTATTTCGAGACTGTCGGCGGTGACCAGGCCATCGTCATGGAGTACCTCGAAGAAACGATCGAGCTTGTCAGGAATCTCTTGACACCTGCTGATGTGATTTGTTTTGATTGGAGGGTGAATGCTCCCGTTTGGACCTTTGCCTTGTCCGGAGTACTAAATTAAAAGCTCACACGGTCCCATGGGACAGTTCCGGCGGCGAGACCCCAGCGTAAGCGGTCGCATACCACCTCGAGCCATGAAGGACATTCGCAACTTTGCCCTGCCGACAGGAGACGTTGTCCATTGCGGTATGTTTGCAGCCCGTCCGTGAAGCCTGAACTGATCTGTTTGACACTAGATTATTCGTACGATGGGGGCCACGACAGGTTGAGGATGCAATTGCTACCCGACGAGATGGAACAATACCGTTTACAAGGCCGCAAGGCAATGATCATGAAGTTAGTCGGCGCTGAGCCATCCCAAAGCAACTTAGAAGATCCAGTGCGGGTGCTGATGAATACCTACACAACAGTGTCTGGCGTCCTTTGAACGATGTCGTCAAGAACACACCGCTCCTCCTTTGTGATCGGCGCACAGTTCCGAAGAAGGATCTCATCGAAGTTGATAAGGTTCTGTCGGACAAAGTGGAGAAGTCATACTTTCTGTTCCATCGTGACTACCACAAATGGTACTATCTGTCTGGGCAGAAATCGAATGAGGTGGCGCTCTTCCCGACTTGGGTGTCAGAACCAGCCACGGACGGATTTGCCGGTGAGTGATTCAGTGCTTGAGCAAATTACCAAGAGGGTGCTGAATTCATACCACAGATTGCTGTCCACACGGAGCTGGTGCTTCGGAGACTGATGGCTGGGCTGACCCGCGGCAAAGTGTGGAGGTTCGGTTACTTCTGATATTTGAGAAGGAGAGGAATATGTTGGCGAAGAACGTGTAATAGGCAACGAAGCAACTTAGAGACCGACCACTATCACACTCATTGTCACGAAACTCATGACGCTCTACCTGTATCTGTCTGAATGTGCCCATCTGTTTGTGTGCAAATGTGTGAGGCCACAGGGCGAGATTTGGGCTCTCGTGCCAAACACTTAATCTTGGAAGGTAAGCAGTCACCAGTGCTCAGTGAGTCTCATGGGAACATTTCGTGTTGAGAATCAAACATAAGTCATTATTTGGACACTGTTTCTTGATGTGACCTGATTCCGCCTCGCTAGTCATTGATATGGGTCCAGGACAGTTGATAGATTTGAATGAGGGTATATGAGGTCAGAAGGCAATGAACGACAGCCCATTCTTCACTTCAGTGTTGATCTTGATCAACTTCTTCTGACAACCTGGCGGGGTAGGGGTGATTACAATTTTGTTCCCCACAAAAAGGAAAAAGGAAAATGGTGCATGTGCAAATCATTATTGGTGGTACATAGGGAAGAGCTGGGCCAAAATCAGTACATGTAAGACTGGAGACGTGAGGTTGGGGTGCCTGAAACAGACCTGAAGACGTGGGATACCGTCAAGTATGCTTGCAGAGGCACTCAGCGGCTCTTGCTGTCAAGCTCCTGAAGAAGACGAATATTGGAGGCGGAAGCAGTCTTGGGTTCCTGGCCGAAGAAGGTAGGCTGGGCGAAGTTGTCCTGCTGGACGATATCTCGCCACGGCTGCTTTTTCCCAATTGGCCTTGCTCCAACAGTGGCATGGCTGGAGGGGCCCTCGTGCTCCTGCTCGTCGGGCTGCTGCTGCTGCTGCTGCTGCTGCTGCGCGGCGGGCTGCTGCGATGTCTGTTCCTCTTCCATGGTGCGATTGGGATGCCAGCAGATTTTGAGAAGCTTTGCTCGGTTCTTATTCAGTGTAACTTCACCGAAGTTGTTGTTTGTAGTTCTAATCGAGTAACGTCAATTATCAGGCGACAGTGAACAGAACAACTTGATGTTTTGTGGGTGTGGACCTGTAGACCTGGCTGTGGAATCGAGACTATCAAGAGAGATTCAGAGCCCACTGAGCAGGTCGTTGATCTCCGCGGATCCACATGTGTCGCATCGGGCACATTCAACCGGTCAATAAGTGCAGTGCAATAGTGGCGCCAACACAAGTTACACTGCTTGTAAGTGGCCTTGAGTCCCGCAGCACTTGCATGATCATGATCATGATCGACTCCGGTACAGTGCAATTCGCACACTGGTCCGTCATGCCGAACACCTGGTCACGAGGCAAACTGAATGCACCGTGACGCCCTTCGCTTAGTGTAGATGGTGTGGGGGGCAAGTCTCACCGATGGTCACACAACGGGTGAGCAGCCGTCCTGGCCCATCCAGGGAGCTGAAAGAAAGGCCATCCCCACGTTTGACACCCACCTCCCTTATAGAGGTAGGTAAGAAGAGGAGGTAGGTACCCTGTGCTCGCCTGAGGCTCTGCTTCTGACTTTTCGGGGTCAGCCCAGTCCCCCCCACAATCAGGGACCTGGTCACTCACCTGCTGTGACTTTGGGGCCACCCGCACTGTCTGCTGTGGATGTTTTCATGAATGTTTTCATTCCCAAAAGTCTACCAACAACATCTCAGCCACAGCAGGCAGGACATGGCACAGACAAACAAACAATCAATACCAACGGGCCTGAATACTTTGAGTGTTTTACAACATGCCATTCCCACAAGGAACTCTGCTGGGTAAACTTGCACTGGCAGTATCAGTGCTCGCAATGTTCATGTTTCGTGAGTCTGTTTTCTTACCTGCATTTGCGACCCCTGATGAGGCGCAACTTGATATACAGATGCTAATTTCTGCAGCTTTAGGTTCCGCTCAGGATCTGCAGAAGCCCATGGACCGCACCGACGTCGTTCCCGTCCCTGATGGCGACCTGCTCCAGACCATCATCGACAGCTTCAGGCCAGAGCTCACCAACTACGAGACATTCTACCGCACCGTGCATCAAAACCCCGAGATATCTGGCATGGAGTCGCAGACAGCATCCCTGGTCGCAGATCACCTCCTGAATCTGGGTTTCAAGGTCCACACAGGCATCGGAGGCCACGGCGTCGCGGGAGTACTTACGAACGGCAATGGCAAGACGATCCTCATGCGCGCCGAGCTCGACGCACTACCGATCCTCGAGCAGACGGAGCTCCCCTACAAGAGCACCAAGCGCATGATCGACAGGTACGGGAACGAGCGCCCGGTCATGCACGCATGCGGGCACGACATGAACATGGCGACCCTTTTGGCGGCAGCAGCCCTGCTCAAGTCGGCCGCCGAGAAGTGGAGCGGCACCCTGGTCATCGTCTTCCAGCCAGATGAGGAGGAGACCGGCGGCGCGCAGGCCATGGTCGATGACGGGCTGTACGACAAGGTCCCCGTGCCCGACATCATGCTCGGGCAGCACGTCGTCCCCCTGGCAGCCGGGAAGGTGGCCATACGCCCCGGCCCAGCCCTCGTCGCCGCGGACTCGGCTAACGTCCGCATCACAGGAGGGCCCTGCCCGGGGCCCAACCCCCAGATATGTGTCGACCCCATCGCTGTCGCAATGCAGGTCATCCCGGGCCTCCATGACGCCGTGCGCGACGAGGTCGGCCCGGACGAGGACGCCACCGTCGCCTGCTGGGGGTTCCATGCAGGAGTCCCAGGAAACGACTACGTCGCCTACGCGGACTTCCTGCTCGACATCAAGACAGTCAAGCCGGACATTCGGGAGCGGGTCCTGGCCTTCATCAAGAAGCGCATCCAGGACAAGTGCGAGGCGGCGGGCACCCCGCAGGCCCCTGCCGTCGAATTTTCCACCCGTGCGCCACTCACCGAGAATGACCACGCCTTGGCAGCGGCAATCGGCAAAGTGTTCGGGGGCTATTTCGGAGCTCGCGCCGTTGAGATGAAGTTCACGCGGGCGTGCGAGGACTTCTCGACCCTGGGCGCGGCCCACAACATGCCTTATGCATACTGGAACTTCGGCGGCAGCAACGACACGGTGGAGGGGGCTGGCCCGACAAACCATTCGCCGTTTTTCGCCCCTGTGATCCAACCTACTTTGCAGGCGGGGACAGACGCAATGGCCCTGGCAGCGCTGACGTTCCTGGTCAAGTCAGGTTGACATGCGGGACGGCAGTATGGCTTTGCGTGGCAAAGCCATTCGTCAGTTGATGGATACAGGCCTGATTAGCTTCTCCATTTTGAAAAGAAAAAGTGACCTTCGTTGGTATTTCCTCGCTTAGACGGGTGCTTGTTGATTCACTGGCCCCGTATATTGGCGCCCAAAAATACTTGCTGCGACTCAGTGATCGGTGGCTAGATTCTAAAGGAGTGTGAGGTATGTATGCTTGGGGATGACTTGAAGCTACATCTTGTACAGTCACGTACTATAATTGCATGAAAAGAATGTATTGAACCCCCCCCCCCCTGAATGTCTGTAATATGTTGAATATTTATCTGTGACGTGTTGAATGTCTGCGATATGTTGAATATCTGTGAGATATGGCTGGCCAAGTGAGAAATTATCAAATGGTAATTCTGACAACCGGCCTAAGGTCCTCCGAACTGCAACCCACATGTTGTCGCGTAAGTGTCGAAGAATGCCTTGTCAGTGACCAAACCTGCCAGCAAGCCCACCTTCTGACGACCACAATCGGCGTCCTTTTCTGATGTCACGCCCACAACACTTGCCCCTATCACACCTGGCCCGCCCGAATTACCCTGGCAGTTGAGGCCATCTGGCGGGGTATAACGGGGCTTATACGTGCTGTTTTGGCTCATGATGCAGATCCCGGCCTCCCCGAGACCCCTCCAACGCTTACACTCTTCCCATTCGCCGTCTGACCATGGTTTGGGATCCCTGTACTTTTCGACAGCCGTCCGAAGCTGATCCGGGAGGGTGGTTCCCACGGAGATGCTGCCCCAGCCGTGCAGTTTGATATCATACCAATGGCCATTCGCGACCGCCACCTTCCAGGGGCTCGCTGCCATCTTTGTCGCCAGCTCGACCACCGCAATGTCGCGACTAGAGTGCCAATGAAGGGCGGAGACTGCGACCTCCCTGCCTGTCCGAGTTATCCTGTTCTGTTTCCACTTGTTCTCGGAGACCTTCACGGAGGATATGGCCTGGCCCTCGACCACATGACGAGCCGTGATGAGGCATTTGCCGTTGCCCAAGACCACGCCGGACCCGCAGTAGTCCTCAAAGGAATTTTTCACGTGCAAGCGCACAACTCCAATGGCGTCACTGGTAGTCGCGTTATTTCCTTCGAAGATGGCCGTGGATGTGGCTGCGAAGCCAAGCAGGATACACTGCCAAAGAAAGGGCCGCATGTTGATGTGTTGTGATAAAGTGTTGCTTGATGTTTGAGGGTGATGATGTGTTGAGTTGACTGGTTCCAGGTCAGTTCCAGATGTTGGTGTCAGAAATGCGAGCTGTATTTATAAACTCCATTATAGATGGTCAAGACGAACAGGACTCACTCATGCTTGTTTTCGGGGGTTACAAAAACAATTGATCTGGGAATTGTTCGGAGGATATGAAATTTGAATCGGGACATTCTAAATTGACCCCGGAGTCCTTGGCTTCTCATCAATACCTCAGCTCATTTGGTCAATGGCGATGAAGTCTTTTCCGGACCTTTCAGCTCTTCCTGTGCAGTCATCAGGTCTTAGCGAAACGTCCTGTCACATTGCACTGCACATGTGGAGGTACAGTATTAAGTTGGTAGGTTTTATATTTCACGGTCAATGGTCCAAGTTGAGATGCGCTGACCATGACAAGGCTGCAGAATCCAGAACGATATGGCATTCTGGGGCTACGGCGTGTTTTTGAATTGCCCATGTTCTAGCGGGTACAATATCTTCAAAAGCTAAAAATAAAAATCTCTGGTCCTTCAGGCAGAGATGGCTGGCGGGTTTTGGTGCTTTCGTTCAGTACTTTCGTGGTCTGCACCGTAGCGATTCGTCTCGAGCTTCAACATCCGATGATAACAACTGCATGTAACTGGTCGGTATGTTGCTGGCCGTCTGGCTGAAACGAGGGCGTGGGTCAGAGAATGGCCTCGCGAGCCCTAATCTGCTGTAGGATGGTCTCGCTTGATAAGTTGGCTGGACTGACGACGGGTTTTGATTAATCATTGATACGTGATGATAGCTTTGCTACCTGACTCTAAGTCTTGACCTATATAATTCTAGCGTGTGTTGCCGGTGGTGCTAATTGTGATATTAGAGCCAACGATTCTACTTACATGTAATGAAGGCTTCTCAAACTCAATTCTCCTGTTATTTATCATATTAATTCTGTTATACGGGTCCTTATCCATTGCCAATTCATCTGCCATTACCCGGGTCTCATGAATGCTACTTAGTTCGAAGTTGGAAAGGAAGCTCAAGAATAGCAACCGGCCCTCTTGGCCATGTCCACAATGACGACCTAAGAAAGCATTGTGTCCGTTCTGTTAATCAACGACAAGGCATAACCATCACCTAACGGGGCAAAGATCAATGTTCAAGTCAGCTCTCATGTTCAATCCAAGATACAGGTCTATTCGCGCCAGAGAAACAATGCCATTGGAATCGGCTCAGAGTTCTTGGATCTCGGCACAAATGTGACCACCGCGAGTGCCACGTCCTTTCCAGCAGACCAGTATTTGTATCTGCAGTCCTCATATTTGGCCTTGGCAGAGGAGTTCAAGTGTTCCCCGGGGTGCTTCGTCCGTCTCTGGGTAGTGTTTGGCGGGTGAGAATATACTTGTACCGGGCATCGATTCGGGGCAGCTCTTCGTCGAAGTCCACGAGCACTCCTGATTTGAGTGTCTTCTCGGCCGACTTCCGGGCCAGTACAAATCGCATCAAGTGGCTTAGAGCGTCATCCTTGCGCGGCTTTGGGGACGGCGTGACCGCCATATCCTGGCTGATCGGAAGGAAGAACTAAAAACTGTGGTGTAATTGCGCATCATCAGCATAAGCGAGAAATACGCTGCCACCTGTGGTGCCAGATTCGAAACTACAACGCGTAAATAGGTGGAAAGCTCGAACGCACCAGAGTTTAGTTAGGCACAGGCCCGTCAAAATAGACACATCTGTGGTCGCCATTGAAGGCGTTGCTAGTATCCCTGAAGGCTTTAGCCACATTACATATACATTTTATCATTCAATTGCCATTTAATCGCGTTTTAATTGTTTACTTGATCATCCGCTATTTTCAAGATTCTGAGTACTCTTTAACTCAAAGCTTATGAACATGCTGTGTTTGAAAATTAACTCTCAGCCGGCTGAATTTCAGCTGTGAGACAATAAATGTTGGGCCTGCTGAACCTCTTGGGTTGATGAGAAGTAAGATCTAACTACCTAATATGTGGGCGGTGGGCAGGCTCAGAGCAAAGGCCGCGGTGCATGAGGGCATTGCCAGATCAGAAAACCGAGGCCATTGTGAAGGAGGGGGCGCTTCAATGTTGTATAGCAGAGGCGGCCTCACTCCAGCCAGCCAGGCGCAGAAAGACCTGAACGGAAAACTGGATGGGCGTTACTTACTGTGTACCATGGGGAACCGTTGGTCAAGCCCAGAAGCCAACCATGGCGCGGCCGGCTGTCTTCCGTTCATAGCGGGTGGGAGGCCTGAATGGCGACGACGAATTGTCCATCAGTCACCAGCTTGACTACCTAGGTACTGGAGAGCGGACGGGATCCAGAATTCTCTGGTAACTATGGTCGTATGTGCCAGGTGGTTGGAATTGTTGACCCATATACCATGGATTATCTAGCCTTTGGGCGTTGTCCCCATCATCACTATCTGCGTGGCAGCCAGGGGAGACCAGTGGAGCACGCCGAGGTAAAGAATGGGTAGATACCTGTACCGGTAGTTACCGCATCGGAGACGGGGCACGATATGGTCCGCCGGCCAGATTGACAGGTGCAGAACCGTGAGCACATAAGATGGTCTGTGAGCTTTTTTTTTTTTTTTTTTCTTTTTCGCGCACAGCCAGGAGCATCACTCTCCTTCCAGCTGTCCGTGGCAGAACACAGAACACCCGAGCCGGGTTCTTGGTAACCTCCGAGAAGAGCGAGGGAGACACCCGGCCACCGGCCACGTCGACGCGACTCGATGCTGCTAGGTTGACTAGTGTCTCGTGCACCCACGCGTGTGTGCGGGAACAACCTTGGACTACAAATAAACACTACCTAAGTACCTATTAATACACAAGATGTGCTTTCGGCCTTGGCTCCCGGCGGCGGGCTTTGCCGCGGTGCTGAAGAGACGACGGGTCGATCTTTGCACTCAAATGTATCAGCCCTTGGCCCTAGAAACGCGGTCACCTTGTCCCGTGGTAACAGGGGGAGAACGCAGTTTGATGTTACGAGGCGGGAATGTCGGGAAGCAGCACTGAGAGGAAGGAATGTGGGCGAATGTCCCCGTCTCGCCCCGCATACTCAAAAGGGGCATGTTTTACTGAGTTGATGCTAAGCTTTTCGGGTTCGGTTTGGCAGGAGCCGAAGAATCTCGTATCTTGTGGGGAGGTTTGCTCTAGACCCTTGGCGTTTCTATTTCTGCATCCAGTGGATGCGAGTCAAGTCAAGAGCCTCTGGTGATGGACGCGTGCCCCTTGGAGGTTCAGGCAATCTCGGCCATACCCTGGCGTGAGGCTCGGGGTTGGGTTTTTTTTCTCTCTCGTGGGAATATTTACACACCGATATATACCCAGGCAGGCATGTAAAGATATATATATCGTGCTGGGTTGATGGCCCCCCCAAACTCTGGAAAAGGGTGAGAGAACTCTGCAACCCACTTTCGTTTACCTCGTCACTCGTTAAGACGTTCCCGTCACCACACATTCGCTATGTTGTTCGCAAAGTGGCTGTCCAAGTCCATCGTGGCCCAGGCCGTGACGTCCCTGATAGAGACAAGCCACGCCATCCCCTTCAACGACTTCCCCCATCAGGTCTCACAACACCCGAGGCACACACATCCCCGGGACGTGCGCGCCCGGCGGGACGGACCGGCCCCACAGTCCTGTACGAACCCCGACCGGCGGCGAGAATGGCGCTCGCTGAGCACGGCGGAGCAGGAGGAGTACATCTCGGCCGTGAAGTGCCTGGCCACGAAGCCGTCGAGGCTGAACCTCACGACCACGCTCTACGATGACTTCCCCTTCGTCCACAACGAGCTGAACGGCAAGAGTTAGTCAAACATCGTCCACCTTCGTCCTCCCCAAAGGTTCCATCCGCATACACCCCTCGAGGGACATCCGTCACTAACAAAACCGGCCCCCCAATATACAGTCCACTTCGTAGCGTCCTTCCTCCCATGGCACAGGTGGTTCGTCCACACCTACGAGCAGGCCCTCCAGTCCGACTGCGGCCTCTCCTTCGCCATGCCCTACTGGGACTGGAGCCTGGACGCCGGGCACCTGGCGTCCTCGCCCCTGCTCTCCGGGTCCGCGGCCACGGGGTTCGGCGGCACGGGGCCCGGCGGCTTCGTGTCGCCCTCGCGGCCCAACCCGCTGAGCTCGTGCGTCCCGGACGGCGCCTTCGCCGACCTCACCGTCGCCTACTACTCGGGCGCCACGCGCCCGCACTGCCTGAACCGCGGCTTCTCGGACGGCGCGGGCGACCCGGCGCACCCGGAGCGCGGGGCCAACATGTCGGCGTACTACTACACGCCGTCCTTCCTGGCCGACATGGCCGAGTCGAACGGCGGCTTCCGGTCGTTCTGGCGCGCGCTCAAGGACGGGCCCCACGGCGCGGTCCACAACGCCATCGGCGGCGACATGATCCCGGGCACGTCGCCCAACGACCCGCTCTTCTTCGTGCACCACGCGCAGGTCGACCGGCTGTGGTGGCTGTGGCAGCGGGCGGACCCGGCGGCGCGCGCGGCCGACTTTGGCGGCAACAGGGAGCCCGTCGCGGACCGGGCCGGGGCCGACGCGGCGGTGCAGGCCACGCTGGCGGACCCGCTGGCGTTCCTCGGCCTTGGGGACGACGTCACCGTCGGGGCGGTCATGACGACTGACAACAGCCTGTTGTGTTATGCGTACGAGTGAGGACGCATGCTGTACGCACACTGAATTTTCCTTTTGTTTCCTTCGATAGATATCGCGCCGCGGCTTTCAAAACGCCCGCTGGGCCTTATTAGATACCCAATTATTTTACAACCAACCGACCAAAGCTGGGAAATCAAGGCCCTCAAAACGCCGTTTGCTTTGCGCCGCAAGTCTTTCAGATGCTGTAGACCCCATCTTGGTTGAACGTCTGATAGTAAAACGATGGCGCTGCAGAAATTTGTGCCACTGCATGGTAGAGGATGCCAGTATAATTCAAATGGAGATCCGCCTATTCATACCCTACCCAAGACTACTACTCCACGGGCGGCCCCCCCCCAATCAAGCTCTAGTTGTTACTCACTACCAGACCGCCGCCGTGGCAGAGAGGAAGAGCGCCGACGCCAGGAGCCACGGCACAGCCAGGCCCGGCGCGGCGTCGTAGAAGTGGAACGACCCGGGGTAGTTGCAGGTGATGTCGCCCCGGTCGTTGAGGACGCTCCTCCTTCCGTAGCTGGTGTTGAAGCCGATCGTCCACGGGCGCGGGCACGCGAAGCCGAGGGCGGCCGGGCAGCTCTGCACCAGCTCGTAGCACAGCTCCTCGCAGGGGAGCACCTCCTTGTACGGCCCCGGGCGGATCGTCTCGTCGATGATGGGGTTGCGGCTGCGCTGGAAGCTGAGCTGGTTCTGCTGGGAGCCCTCGAAGGGGGCGAGCAGCTCGGGCGGCGGGCGCGACCCGTCCGGCAGCGTCTCGTTAATCGCCCGCGGTTGCAGCCAGCTGTCCGTCGCCGAGAAGTCCTCGCACCGCGGGATGGTCACCGAGCAGAGCCAGTTCTTGTACGCCGACGCGCACGTCGAGCAGTTGCGCACTAGCGAGTACTGCTGCTCGTTCGGCGCCTCGCAAGGGATCTGCTGGAGCGACTTGTTGAAGCCATCCCAGAGTGACTGCGCGTGTTGGTCGTAGAACTCACCCAGCAACGTAGTGTTGGGGAAGGTGATGTTGTTGCTGGGCACGGCATAGGCCACCTGGTCACAGAAGGTCAGGTTGAACACGAGTGCGCAGTTGCCACCAGCTGTTGAAGTCATTAGCAGGTGCGGCGAAGCCACGGGGTTGCGGATGGATTCTCAGAGCTGGACTTACTCGATTTGGTTTCGAAGGTGGTGGCTCGCAACACATGCCCACCACCTCCCGGGACATTTACGTCAGTCGTGGCGTTTGCATTCCTTGCCAGGATGCCCTGGTACTTCGAGCTGGCGTTTAGGCCACTGAAGTAGAACTGCTGCTTGGGGTATCCGCCAGCGCCTCGCCTGGTAATGCCGGTGGTGACCTGAGTTGTCTCCCTGCCGTTTCTAACGGCAGCAATCTGGGCATAGTTGTCCAGTCCACAGTACGAGTACCTCATACCGTTGATGGAGGGCACGGCGTCGTTCTGTGCGAACATGACATATGGCCTGGATTCCATAAGGCGTTGCTCCGTGGCCTCGTCCCGAGTTGTGGTGAGGTTCTGCGTCATGAGGAGCACCGAGGTCGTGTCGCTGTCCACCCAGAAGAGCTCGTCACTCATGGACTCGTTGTAGCTGTGATACCACATATCGATCGACGCTGCGATCTGGAAGTTGTATATCCCGGAGAAGTCGGCCGAGACATTGCTCGCAGAGACGCCCAGATAGAGATCATCCGAGGCGGTGCAGTTGAACATGACAGCCCCCTCGGTGAAGGGCACGACCTCCTGTTTGCTCGCATCTGCCGATGGCCCGGGAGAAGTGTTATCGGTCGAGTTGGACACGTAGAGCGTCAGTTGCGGTGGCTCCGATGATGCCGTCGAATTCCCTGCGGGCTGCAGGCATGTGTTCGCCGAGATATATACCATCGTGCCAGTCGCTCGCTTGGATGGCTGGTCAGTTTCGTACGAGTCTGCGAAGACGTCGGCTTCCTCTTCATCGGACGTCCCCGGTTCTCCCCGCAGCTCTAACGAGGCGGCATCCTGCGTGGTCGACAGCTGCGCGCTTGGGAACACGTAGACCAGCGTGTCGCCGGCAAGGAGGTTCATCTGGTTGGGGACGTTGTTCGACAAAGCTAGTGTGTCCCTTTTCGTCACCTCTCCTAGTATGCTCCGGTCAAAGGCATCGAACTCTGGCTCGTACAAGAGGTCTCTTGTCTCCAAGTCCGCATCTGTGGCATCCAACCCCACCGAGCCGTCCAAAACTATAGGCGAACCATGGCTGATTTCGTTTGCGAAAGCAAACTGTGGTGGGAAAAGGGTGAAGTATATGATGACTAGGAGGACCGTGGCGATGGCTGACGCGGCGAATCGCGACTGCAGCGGAGAGAGCTGCATGGTGAGGACATGCCCTCACGGGGCTGTGGACTCGTCAGATCGTATGCGTCCGTCCTGCGTGTGCCAGTGTTCGAGGAGAATAGGGATTTTCGCGTGGGTGGGAGGAGGAGACTATTTGCATGTGACGGGGTGGGCGTCGTGGCAGTCGACTTCCGGCTCGATTGGGTTGTGGCGACGTGGATAACCTCTGGATTTTTCCAGCCTCGAGAGGATATTTGACGTTATGGAACAGTAGACAAAGACGCTGAGCTGGAAGCAGGAAGCAGGAAGCAGGACAACAGGGGCCCGCTGGCACTGGTTTCGTGGTTGTCGGGTTTCACTGCTTGCGATCTCCGACAGCCAGACGAGAGCTGAGCCGTTGGATCGGACCATGACCCTGGCAAGTTCCCGCTACGGAACCCACAATGGAGCCCCTACGTGGCCCGGAGGTCTCGAGTACTTCCACCCACCCCAGTTGACAGACAACACGCCCACAAAGGTGGATCTTCCCGCTCAGGATCTACAACTAAGAGCAACTTTCGAATTCCAGTCACCAAAGATAGTGTTGCTATGGGTGGTTACTTCACTAGACACCATCACCGTGAGGTGGGCAGCTGACAGGGCCCCGAATTCATATGTCGAATGTGGGTCCGCTGCCAATTCTGTCTGTCACCTTGACCGACACTGGCATACTCGGCTGGCTAGCTGCAGGAACAATCTAATCCCAAATGCCGGATGGAACAGGTGCAGCGAAGGAGGATAATTGATCGCATATTCATAATCTGTGTACCGTCTGTCCCAAAAGGCGCAAAGAGAGTCAAAGCAAAACCCATCATTTGTTCTATACGGCTCGTTTGAGGAGGCGGAACCCCCACACTGGCCTCCCTCACCCCACCAGCTTCCTAACTGTACAACGCCGCCGTCCCATCTATTCACGTCCCGGTGCGCCAATCGCCTGCCCCGGCCTGGCCGACGAATGTTGAAGGGCACAATGGTTTCAATCTCGCACTTTCACTGCCACTGCCGAGCAGATGTTCACTCGTAGCTTCGGGGGCGACGCACGCCCTCGATTGGTCGACAGATTCCGCGGTGCCAATCGCTTACTCGGTCTTGTCGGCCTGAGCACGAAGGCCAGGGGCGGTCGAGCCGCCGAAGTAGCGGCCGAGGGTGGGAGACAAGAAGGAGCGGAAGATAATGTCGGCACCCCTATCGCACTGTTAGATGAGACCTCCGGGGCATTGATTGCGGTGGGGGGACACTGGACATACTTGAAGGTGGGCAGAGCCAGCCACAGCAGGAAGACGAACTTGAAGGTGTAGTAGAAGGGGAACCAGTAGACGACGCTAAGCAAGCTCTCCAGGACACTGCGCAAGGCTGTTAGCAAGGGCGATGCATTTCGGGGGTGGGTCTGGGAGAAAGGGGAGAAGGGGAGCCCAGGTATTGGAAAACTTACGTGAAGAAAGAGAAAACGACCCAGTACTGCGGCAGATACAGACGTTGGCGTTAGCGAAAAGACTGACCCAGGCCGACCAGTCCGACCAGGTGGACTAAGGGGGATTAGGGGGGGAGAGAGGTAGCGTTGCACACAGTACTTACGGTCAACCACTGAGTGTCGTCGGCCTGGTTGGCGGTGAAGAGGGCATTGAGCGAGTAGTAGCCGGGAATGGCAAAGCCGGCGAGGTTGGTCAGGAGCTGGCCGCCGAGGTTGAAGACGATGAAGAAGAAGTAGAGGGTGATGGCACCAATGACGGCATACGTCTTTGGGATGCTGGTCTGCTTCTCGAGGTTCTGCAGGGCAGGATACTTGGAAAGCTGCGGAATGGGGTCGGGTCAGCTATTGCGATGCGGGTGGCCATGTGCAGTCTGCAGTGGGAGGCGACGGCCCATCAGCTCGGAGCCGACGGACGGGGCGGCCCTCGTGACCACTGTTGTCTGCCCTTGTAGCATTATTGTATTGTTTTGTAACATACCTCCTTGTCGAGCTGGCCGAGGTAGTGGTTAACCTTGTCCTGGGAAGAAGCCATTGTTGCTTGCTGGTGCTGATAAGCGTTCTGGAGGAGCTAGATGAGGATGTCGTCGAGGTTGTCCGGAGTGCCTTTTGACGGTTGAAATCTGTGTGCAGAGAGAAGTACAGCTGGTCAGATTGTTGCGCTGGCAGAAAGCTGGAGCGACAAAGAGGAAGCAAGCTGATTGCGGGGCCAAGGGGCTCAAGCTTCGGAGGCCCGGAGAAAATGGGCCTAGCACAGGACCTTGTCTTGACTTGACGTGCTGTTTGCAGCTGGGGTGGGCGGGTTCAGACTGACTTGGTGGTCGGGGGGCGGCCGGGTGGATGCAGTGCAGAGAGGAGACGTATACTTTTTGAGTCAGAGGATGTTGGACAGCGACGGCGAGTTCAGTTCAGATGAATGGGGGTGGTGGGTGATGAGGATGATGATGCTATAGGGAGTGGGTGAAGGGAAGAACGTATGTGTCCGAGGAGCTTCACTTTAAACTACTAGACTTACGCCCGGGGACTATTTCTACTATTACAGTACAAGCAGGGCGAGGCAAGACAGACAGACAGACAGACAGAGAGGTTTTGGTGTGCAGCCCTGGAGGGAGGAGCTTGATTTTAGTGCCCTCGATGACGACTTGGGCCCCTCTGACGACACCTCTTTGCTGACATGTGTGAGCACTGGTCACTGCAGGTGGGCACTGAGCACTGAGCAGACGGAGCAGACAGCAGACAAGAGACAGGTGGCAGGGAGGGAGTAAAGCTGCCTGCTGCCTCAGGCACAAACATGCCCCGAGGCCCCCGCAGTGAAACCAGGCCTTTCCTCTTTCATTCGCTGGCACCGGGCTTTTGTTATCAAGCCATATCAAGCCATACCCCCGGTGGGGCCCCAGCACGGCCCTGCACGCCTACAGGCCTGCACGTCCAGCCACCTGCAGATCCCGACTCTGGTTCATCATTTGTCTCCCAGCCAACAACCCCAAAATAACAATTCCCACTTCCAGACCAGAACAGCAACAAGAGAAACACACCCCATCTGCCCGCCTGTGCTATCGCAGTCGCTGCCACCCCATCATTCACTTTTGCGTATACACCTCACCTGTCTCCACTCATTCATCATCTCTATCTCCCCGGCTCCATCAGTTTTGTGTTTGCTCATAGGCCCCGAGCAAAGAGTTACACGCCTGGAGAGTCCAGCAGTCGCCCAGAGAGCCTCCGACTCGCCCATCCAGACACAAACAAATATACTAACCCTCAGCGCCTCCATGGCCTCAACAGCAGGTAATACCTGTTCATTCTCCTTTCTGCTTTCGCTTCTCCCATACTTCTGACAGTCGCATTGATTGAGCCTTTTCCCATCCTCTATCTCCATACCCGTTCCGTCATGTCCGTTGCTGACGGTCTTGGCCCGCAGAGGCGTATTCGCGCTTCTCAGCTTCGAGGCGACCGAGCGAGGGTTCAACAACATCAGCGCGCAGCGTCACCACCCAGCCGAACAATGTCGACCCAGGCCGCCAAGACCCCGAAGACATTCAATTCGCCGCCCAGTGGCTCGCTCAGCAACAGCAGCAACAACAGCAGCAGCAACAACAGAACGGCCAGCTGAGGCAGATCGCCCCCGCGCCGCGGCCTCCCTCTCCCGAGTACGTCCTGGCCACCAGCTCTCTCCCGGTCCAGCCCGCTCGCGACTACTCGGTAGAACCTGCGATGCACAACGGCATGGGCTCTCAATTCCGCTTCCCGCCCCAACCACAGATGGTCCGACAGTCGCTCCACGTCGACACCTTCATGCCCGCCAACGGTCACCCCGGCCATCCCGGCCTCGCGAACCAGATGATGGATCGGAACGACAGCCCCGCCCCGGACTCGGGACTCGAGATGGGGGCTGCGCCCGCAAGGGCGAGGGCGAACACGAACAACGACCAGGAGATGCGCGAGCTTTTCACGAGAAACAGCCACCGTTCCTTGCAAGATGTGGCCACCGAGTTACACGGCAACGAGCGCGGCCCAAGCAGCGAGCGAAGCCGTCAATTGTTTGCTATGCTCTGGTGAGACTCCCGAGGATGCCACGCTGGATGCCGTCTCGCTGACAAGGAACTACACAGGATCAAATCGTCCTGTCGGAAAGGCAAGACCTCTGTGCCTCGCAGTCGCGTGTATGCGTGCTATGTCAAGCGGTGCGCGCATGAGAAGATCGCTGTCCTGAACCCCGCCAGCTTCGGAAAGCTGGTCAGGGTCTTGTATCCGGGGCTCCGGACGCGACGTCTCGGAGTGCGCGGGGAGTCCAAATATCACTATGTGGATTTTGAGCTGATCGACGGGGAAATGGACTTTGACGAGATGCCGAGCCAGGCAGCTGCTTCAGTCACATCAGGCCCGAGTTTCGCCGAGAGCATGAGGATAAAGTGAGTTTCAACTCCCATAACAGAGATTGCTCCGTCTAACCAGGTCACAGCAACGCCACGCGGCCCTCGACTGCCGCAGAAGTCGAGAAGCCCTCGCTCTCTCCGGTCGAAGACGGCCCTGCTGAAGGTGTCAAGATCGAAACCCCTAAGCGCGGTGCATCCCACGAGCACAAGCACGCTATCTATAACCACCCACAGGTCCAGACAACGGCAGAGCTGGCCATGACCGGGAGCAGGACCTCCAAGGTCCTCTCCCTGCGGCTAGAAGACACGTCTCAGGCGCCGAGTCGTCTGATCCTGCCAGCGATCGAGCCATACCTTCCTCCAGGCACCGACGTCGACGCTGCAAAATCCCTGGAAGCCCTCTATCTGTCACATTGCACTTCTCTGATTGAGTGTATACGGTTTTGCAAGGAGAAGAATTTCTTCCATCTCTTCACTGCGTTCCACGGAACTCTGACCGTGCCGGTTCAGAAATTGCTGGCCAATCCTGCCCTGGAGACGTGGATTGAGCAGTGCGATCTTCGAATGTACCAGAATATGATGCAGATCGTGTCTGTCGTGGCCCTCCAGGTCATCCCTCCGTACGGCCTGCAGAGCCTGCGAAACATTTCAGAGAAGCTGGTGTCTCACATCCGACGGTCGTTCGAGGGCCAGCCCTACCATATCTTTAGGGCCAAGGAGGCGCCCGCCGCCCTATTTGCCGATCTGCTGGACCGGGCGCTGAGGGTCAACACGACGGCCCATGCCACCGCCAACTTCCTGCACAACCACGCGAATCGCACACAGATGTATCTCGACTTTATCACATATGTTCGGCCCAGGAAGATCGCGCAATGCGTGCCTGTGGAAGGCATGGAGGATGTTGTACAGCTACTTGTCTCGGACATCAGGCAGCTTCTTGACCCCAGGGATGTTCCGTGGGACCTCGAGCAGTGCACCGTGCAGGGAGACTATCACCGACAGAACCCCAAGTCCGAGGAGCCCGAGAGCCCGGAGTGGACAAGCTCGGCAAACATCCTCGACCGCTGGGTGGACTTCCTCCGGACCCTTTCCAGCCGGTTCCCATACGCCTCGGCGGCAGACATCGTGCTTTTTGTCCAGACCATCGGCACGACCATGGTGCGGGACCTGACAATCAGCAGCGCCGACAGCTTTGGGGCGTGGTGGTGCCTAAAGTGCTTTCTGGACGAGATGGTCTGGTTCCTGGCCGAGAAGGGCGGCTTCATGACGCAGAACAGCACTCGGGCCGTAGTACCAACCAAGAGGAAGCATGATGATGAGTCGTCCGGGGCCGAGAAGCGCAAGAGCATGCGCTACAGCACTGGCAGCGCCAGTGACGACCCGATATTAGCACTGATGGAGAGCGCGCAACCAAGTCTGAGTGGCAGCGGCCCAAACGCCGATCATCAAGCTGTCCTCGACATGAGCACGGCCAACTACGACGACAGCGGCATCTCATTGCGGATGTCGGGCGAAGACTCGCCAATGAGCAAGTTCACCGCACACATGGACAGCCAGATGGCGCATGGCGGGAGCCAAAACGCCACGAATGGTCTGAGTTGACACGGGGATAATGTATAGTTCGACTGTTGTGATGTTCGGCCTATAGCAATTTTCTCTTCCTTTTCTTTGACCTCTCATGTAGAGAGCCTTTTGGTTGGGGGGCGGGCAGGGTTTTCCCAATGAGAGAAAATCCACAGGGTCCTTTTCAGGCGTTTCAGGAACCGGGGGCATTGTAAGCTTGACGACGTGTACGACTACACGATGATATATCACGAGGGGAGCTGGGAGGAGCTTCTCAAGGTCTGGTGGGTCGGCTGGTCAACGGGTTACAGGTCCCGTGTGTGTGAGTTTGGCATATCGGTCTCTGGAAAACGGGCTCTCGGAGGACTCCATATCTGGTTTGGGCATGTAAGGTACGTGCGGTTGTTTTTGTGGCTTCTTGGTGAGCGTGGTAAGGTCAATATTTTCTTTTACTCGAGTTAATGTATGGGTCCCCGGCCTGCGTTGAGTGCACAAGCGGCGTGCTGTACTGTACTGTACGCATATGGACTATTTGTACGCATTTGTCGTGTGTGTGTCTACCACGGACTTGACCTTGCATGTAGTGCTACTCACAGCCATCGATGACCCCGGTGTTTCTTCCAAGTTGAGTGGAGTAGTCGGGGCCGAGACCCGCAGGCAGTCGAGCGAGACGGCATTGTGTCATTGTGTGCTATTGCATGCAATTGAGCCACGACTTACAGATAGCAACACGCTTCATTCCGGGCACCTAAAGCACGGATGGAATCCAGAGCTTCTCTAGTCTCCATATCAAATGGATCCACATCGTCGGCAAATGTGAGGCGCAGGCATGTGAAATTGGGCCCAGCCGTGACTTAAGCCGCGTCTCCTAAAACACAACCGGCCTGGCGCCAAGCCAAGTCACGATGGCGGGGGGCCGTCAGATCGGAATCTGATCTTCTAGCCCCCATTCCAGGCCTGTTTCTTCTAGCACTGCAACAAAGGTAGACCTGTTTTATCACCTCGTCACATCGCCTATTACTCAACCTGGTACTCAACAAGTTATTCTTTTTTTTTTCAATCACGGATTCCGTCGGCAACGTTGGTAGTCAGAGTGTCTCAGGCCGTCCCCCGGGGAACAAGGTTTCCGTCCCGACGATCTCGACCGGACATCTCAGGCACACCGGGCGGGTTTAGATTCAGCCCCGAGTCAATCTCACCGCCGAGGCTCGTCCCCTCTCATTTCTCACGGCTCTGTCATACCTGCACCGAGTCCGCATCTTTGCTTTTCCTTGCCAATCAAGATCTACCGATGATCTAAGGCTGCCATATACCTCACGAGACATTTGTCTGCCTAACCTTGGATACCAGAACAGAAGCCGAATACATAAGTATCCATCAACATGGTCAAGGAGATAGAGGGCAAGTTCGAGGTCGGGGGCACAAGCCTATACACGAAGACATGGCTCGTGAGTAACAACACCATTCCTCCCACTCGCCAACTCCATCCATCCACGCACCTGTCCTCCCACGCCGCTGCTCGACACCTTGTCACCCCTTCCCCTCCGGCTCGGCTCACCCGCAGCCATGTCTCACCCACCTCTTCACACACTCACACACTCACCCACCCATGATGACACCGACCACACCTTGCACAGGCGCACACACACAAACCCATGCATACGCCCGCGGGCAAAAGACCATGCTAACACGACCCCCGTAACCAGCCCGATGACCCCATCACAAACACCAAGGCCAAGCTCGTCTTCGTGCACGGCTTCAGCGACCACGTGGGCCGGTACTACGGCTTCTTCCCGCACCTCGCGTCGCGCGGGATAGCCGTGTACGCCTTCGACCAGCGCGGGTGGGGCCGCAGCGTGTCGCGGCCCGCGGACAGGGGCCACTCCGGGCCGACCTCGCAGGTGCTGTCGGACATCGCGGCCTTTATCACGCAGGCCGCCCTCCCCGCGGAGCCCCGGGCCGCCCCGCTCTTCGTCATGGGCCACTCCATGGGCGGCGGCGAGGTTCTCGCGCTGGCCAGCACCCCGCAGTACGAGGAGGCCGTGGTGTCGCGCGTGCGGGGGTGGGTGCTGGAGGCGCCCTTCATCGACTTCCCCGCGGCGAGCCGCCCGGGCGGGCTCAAGGTGCTCGCGGGCCGGCTGGCGGGCAAGGTGATGCCCCGGCGGCAGCTGGCGAACCCGATCCCGCCCGAGGACCTGACGCGCGACCCGGCCGTGGTGCAGTCGCTGCGCGAGGACGAGCTGTGCCACGACACGGGCACGCTTGAGGGCCTGGCGGGCCTGCTGGACCGCACGGCCGAGCTGGCCGCGGGGAGGTACGCGCTCAGCCCGCGCGTGCGGAGCCTGTGGCTGGGCCACGGCACCGTGGACAAGGCGACGTGCTTCGACGCCGCGAGGGCGTGGTTCGACGGGCAGGCGGCGCGGGTCCCGGACAGGGAGTTCAGGGCCTACGAGGGGTGGTACCACCAGCTGCATGCCGACACCGGCCGGGAGGAGTTCTACGAAGACGTCGAGAGGTGGATCCTGGCCAGGTGTGGCGACGAGCCCGGAGTCGGGCGGGAGGAGGCGGGCGGTGCCGGTCCTAAGGAGGGGGGGTCTGGGGCCGAGCAGTCGCAGGGCGGGGGTGACAAGGTCGAGTCCAAGCTTTGATGTTTTTGGACGGGTTTATATTAAGCAGCGGAGACGTGTGAAGTTGTCTTTGGCACCGGGAATCCCCTGGGCGGCACCCATTCCTGGTATAGGGGATGGTGATGGGTGGCGTTGCGCGTACTATATGGAACAGGGCGCTTGTTGATTTGATGAATCTGTAAATAGTATTTGCATTTGGTCACTATAGTCTGGTCCACCCCTCCCAATTTGAGTTCGAGTAACTAACTTACTACGCCTACCCCATCCCAAATCTCGGGATCACAACAGTTCATCATATGGACTAACTCCTCACGGTCATCAGTAATTAAATGTTGAACTCCTCCAACTACAAATCTTCAAAGTTAACCCAGTTGCTTCCATCACGTTTTGCTTGTTCCAAAAAACCAGCTAGAGGGGGAGGCGGGGAGACATTGGCTCAGTTGCTTCCAGTCGTTGGAAGCAGCACGCCTTGGTGCTTATTTGGTAGCGGGCTTGTAGGTGCATGCATCCTTTGCCGGATTAGTCTCTTCGGAGTAGCACATATACGACGCTCGAGCGACGGTTCTTTTCGATCCTCCCAGTTCAGAGAGAGGTGCATCTTTGTGAGAGACAAGAACGATCATGACTTATCATTTAAGCAATACCAGTACCTGGCAGGTATTCTTGGTGAAAAGCGGCCCAGGATAAGCATTATAGCTTGGATGCGGTGCTAGGCTTGATGACGAGTCTAATTCTTATCTGCTGCCATGGTCACAGAACACGCCACGCCCAGACCTCCGTACATGACGGGTCTAAGTACGGCATCAAAGCACCGGCTGGTCGCTCGGCTGTTTGGATGGGGTTGAAACGCTTGGATCCCGAGTTGCGCCGAAACATGGGGAATCAAGTTATAATGCCATGTGCCCCAACATGGGCTTCCTCTGCCTTTTCTTTTCCCCTTTGCTTTCCACTGCAGCCAAGTTCAAACTTGTTTATGGCCCAGCCCGCAAACACAAACGCTCTCGGTCGATATTCTACACAATTCCGTACAATATTCCACTCCACGGACATGAGTCGGGCGGGCTGGTGGAGCTCACCGCCGGTTGCCACACAACACACACACGCGCCGATGGAAGCGGATTCGACAACAACCCGTCGCTGGCTAGCATGACACTGTGGCCATAGACATGGGTCCCGAGCATGAGCCTTACGAGGAGGACGATGTTTCCCTGCGACGGTTGGGCCAATCCTGGGCCCCCCAACGGGCCATGTCGTGCAGATCAGAGTCAGCAGGGCGGGGGAGCTCAACCTGGCCTGATGGGTCCAGCCTTTGAAAAAAGGCTGCTTCGCTGCTGTCAGCTCAAAGATTAGACCATCTGTATCTCGCTCTCGCTCTTTAGCGCCGCCGCCAAGCACGAAGTTCCCCTCCACACCTGCCATAGCTCTGGGCCCATCTGCGCGATGGAATCCCAGAGGCCAGGCCAGGGAGGACGAAGAAGAAAGAAAGAAAGAGGGAGAAAAAAAAAAGGGCCTCATTTCAACAACACAGAGGTGGGTACCAGGTAGGGAAGCTCTTCTCTCCAAGGTTTGCGTATAAGTTCCAGCTGTGTGACGGGAAATTCTCTTTTGTCTTTGTGACGACTTGTTGGCCTGCGTGCTCTGCCAAAGTTTATTTAATCCTCATGACAGCAAACAGCACGACCACCACCGCCACCACCACCAGCAACAGCTCAGCCTATCCGCGCCTATCCGCCCGCGCTGGACGACTGCCGGCCTCGCTTAGCTTAAGACACCAACTGGACCAGTGACCTCTCCTCGTCTCGTCTCGTCTCGTCTCTCTCGCTCCGTACGAGTGGAACGCAAACACGGCTCTTCAGTCACTAACCAGTGGTTGTCATCTTCACTCACCTTCGTAACAATCGGCAAACAGCACACAAGGTCGACGCAAGATGGAGCCGGATCTGTCCGCCAGCATCACTCACCACCCACACCCTTTCCACCTCCACCAGCACACCTCTCATGTCTCGCGGTCCAGCAGCCACACACCAATGTCTGGCGCGCGATCCACCCACGGTACCGGCAACGGCAACGGCAATGACGGTGACAACGTCGCCGCAAGCACGGCCCTCGAGTCGGAGCAGGCAAAGGGCGAGCAGGAAGGCGCCCACGCGCGCCATCCCCCCCAACAAGACGATGTCGAGAGCCAGAAGACGGGCGGGCGCCTCCCCCGGTATTCGGTCGAGAGCGACCCGTATGGTCTGTCAGCCGGCTACAAGACCGCCGACGAGCTGGAGAAGATCAAGGCCAACATCTCTAGGAAGCGTGACGGCCCACCCACCTCCTCCTCCGACCCCGGCAACGGTAGCAGCACCTCGTCGCCCGCTCCCAGCCTGAAGGGCGGCCGGTCCAGCCTGCTCCCCAGGTTCGGCCGCAGCGCCGTCCAGTACCGCCGCGTACAGGGCTTCTACACTCGCCAGAACGACACCATCGAGCGGATGCTCAAGTCGGTCGACGAGCACGTCGCCGAGGCCAAGCAGGAGCAGGGCGACGACCAGCTCAAGTTCAAGATCGCCGTCTGGGGCTCCTTCGCCGCCAATATCGTGCTGGCCGCCCTGCAGGTCTACGGCGCCGTGTCCTCCAGCTCGCTCTCGCTCTTCACCACCATGGCCGACGCCATCTTCGACCCCCTCAGCAACGTCACCCTCATCTTCGCCAACCGCGCCGTCCGCCGCGTCGACCCGGCCCGCTTCCCCTCGGGCAAGGCCCGCCTCGAGACCGTCGGCAACATCACCTTCTGCTTCCTCATGACCGCCGTCTCCCTCATCCTCATCGCCTTCTCGGCCCGCGAGCTGGCCGACCGCGAGGGCGAGAGCGGCGTCAACCGCTTCCACCTGCCCTCCGTCATCGCCGTCAGCGTCGCCTTCGCCACCAAGCTGGCCCTCTTCCTCTACACCTGGGCCCTCAAGGACAGGTACTCGCAGATCGAGATCCTGTGGCAGGACCACCGCAACGACCTGCTCATCAACGGCTTCGGCATCCTCACCTCGGTCGGCGGCTCCAAGCTCATCTGGTGGATCGACCCGGCCGGCGCCATCGTCATCTCCGTCATCATCAGCGTCGCCTGGCTGCGCACCGCCTTCACCGAGTTCCTGCTGCTCGTCGGCGTCGTCGCCTCCGTCGAGACCCAGCAGCTCATCACCTACGTCTGCTGCACCCACAGCCCGGCCATCCGCCAGATCGACACCGTCCGCGTCTACCACTCGGGCCCGCGCCTCATCGCAGAGGTCGACGTCGTCATGGACCCCAACGAGTCCCTGCAGGCGACGCACGACGTCGCCGAGGACCTGCAGTTCAAGCTTGAGAGCCTCCCTGACGTCGAGAGGGCCTATGTCCATGTCGATTATGAAACAGACCACAAGCCCGAGCACTTCTTCAAGAAGGATCTCTGAAGCCTCTCTTCTTGATTTGTAGTTTTTTCTCCCATCTCTTCGATGTAGGCGGTGAAGCACGGCAGGGTGATGGGTGCGGTCTATGCCACTCGTTGGCAAGGCGTTTGGGTCATTCGAGGGGTGAACTATAGACAGAATCCCCTCTTCTCTCCATTGCATGAGCATATAGACACGGATTTTTCGGTCAAATTCGATCCGCCCGTACTTTCCCTGCGTTCATGTGCGCCCATTGTCCGTTCTGTGTACGAATGCGAACGGTCGCGTACAGTAACGTCAGAAATGCCCTCAGACGCCTAAACTAACCGTCGCTCCTCTGTTCTGGAGAAATGAACATTGAAGGGCACTCAACATTATCCTTCCGGCATGTTCTACCTGCGGATGGATTGCGTGACAGGTACCCAAGAAGAGGCAAATGTGCCAAGTGAGATAAGACCAAAAGGCATGGTGTTGCTTGCTGGTATTAAGCGTTATGGGGGCGGCATTTCTTCGGTTCAACTGGTGAGTCTTTTGCCGCCAGTGGTTCCCGAACATTGGAAAGCATCAAATCAGCCGGTCCTGCTTCTTGACGACATCGCCCGGCACCATGGCGTAGACCCGACAACGGACCCGGCAAGGGGGGAAGCTCGCCGTCGGCTGCCTTCCGCCTTCACTGCCGTTCTCCAGCACCGTCGGCACCCGGAGGACCGTCGCCTTTTGCGGTCCGGATTCCGCGCCGGGCGGAGCACGTCGGTGCCCGTCCTCTTCATTCGCGCCGCCCACCGGCCAATCATGATGCTGGCACAGTCGACGGTTGACAAACATCGACGAACAAACAGTATAGACGACTATGGCGTCACAGCGACCACTGCCGCTCAAGACTTTTCGCCACGGCCGCAAGCGCACCTTGGCAACCCTTGGCTGACCCACCGGGCCAGAGGGGAAACCACCCGTTCTGGATCGAATATTTCCAAGGTGCCAAACCACGGGTGGCTCCCGCGCTGGCATTCCTGGGCAGGGTCGGAGGCGTGTAGTGTACAGGCATACACGGCCAGAGATTATGCGATGTGGTATGCCAAGGGGACACAACTGGCCACCCAACCTCACCCTTCTCTGGCGACTGGCCAGTTATAAACAGTCCCGTCACCCTCGACAGGCTGATATCTCCCTGACGACTTATTTCCCCTCTATTGCGACAGATTCCTGCATGCACATGTTCTGTGTTCCCCGCGTGGGGGGCGGTTTGCCTTGGCGAATAGACGGTTGGGGATATAACGCCTTTGGACAGCACGAACCACGGCGGTCATGGACGATGAGGAAATACGGTTTATTCTACCTGCCCATTGAGGCACTGGTCTATATTGTTAAGTGATGATCTGTTTACTGCAGGGGTTCCTGGATCTGGTTCCCAGATCGTTGAGCTGAGCGTGTTAGTGACCGGGTGTAACACACTGGCAAAGTACCGAGCGCCTCCCTTGGTCGAGATGACGGGGTCTGTCACGGCGGCTCGGCCGCAGGGCGCCGATGAGAAGTCGGCAGTGGTGCTGCAGGACGACGGCGTCAACGATAGTCCATCTATCACGGAGGTCCTCGATGAGAAGCCCAAGGCCACATGGAAGTCTTATCTGTGGGACACGTTTGACAAGTCGGCCGAGGAGCGCCGCTTTCTGTTCAAACTCGATGCCGTGTTGATGTCTCTGGCCTCGCTGGGTTATTTTATCAAGTATCTTGACCAGGTGAGTGCTTTCTTAGCTCTTGTCCTTCCAAATGCAGGTGCGCAGCATCTTACGAATTGTTCGCAGGTCAATATCAATAATGCCTTCGTTTCTGGCATGAAAGAGGACCTCGGTCTCTTCGGAAACGAACTGAACTATATGCAAGTCTGCTGGACGGTAGGATATGTTATAGGAGAAATACCCAGGTAGGACAGCCGACGACTGCTCATGTCCGGGCCCAGCTGACCTCGCCAGTAACATGTTGCTCACCCGTATCCGTCCTGCAATATGGATCCCGATATGTGAAGTATGTCAAGAAAACCCAACTCACCAGCGAAATTACCATCTGCTAAAACCAGCGTCCAGGTCATATGGTCGGTCCTCACCATCCTCCTGGCAAAGTGCCAGACAGCCACCCACGTCTACGTCCTGCGCTTCTTCATCGGCCTGGCGGAGAGCACCTTCTACCCGGGGATGCAGTACATCATCGGCTCGTGGTACCGCAAGGACGAGCTGGCCAAGCGCTCGTGCCTCTTCCACGCCATGGGCAACGTGGGCTCCATGGTCTCGGGCTACCTGATGGCGGGCGCGCACAACCTCGACGGCGTCCACGGCTACCACGGCTGGCAGTGGCTCTTCATCACCAACACCATCGTCTCCCTGCCCATCGCCATCTCGGGCTTCTTCTTCCTCCCGGACCTGCCCGAGATCACGAAGGCGTGGTACTTCACGCCCGGGGAGATCGCCATCGCCAGGGAGCGCATGCGCCTCGAGGGCCGCGCCCAGCGCTCGCCGTACACGCGGGCCAAGTTCGTCAAGATCTTCTCGAGCTGGCACATCTGGGCGCTGGTCGCGCTGTACATCATCTTCAACAACGGCAACGGCGGCGTGTCGCAGCCGGCCTTCTCCATCTGGCTCAAGGACGAGGGCTACAGCCTGCGCGAGGTCAACATCTACCCGACCATCACCGAGGTGGTGAGCATCGTTACGACGCTGATATACGCCTGTGAGTACAGATCATTACTCCTGATACCGTTTTTCAGCCTTTCTGTTCCCGGGGGTTTCCGAGAAGCATGTCGCTTCATCCTAGGACCTGCAACGTAAAAGGTTACTAACTGACATCACCTCCCAGGGACGTCCGACAGCCTCTTCCGCGGGGCCCGCTGGCCGGCCATCGTCTTCTCCGGGGTGGTCAAGATCATCGCCTACGCGCCGCTGACAGTCTGGGCCGTCCCGGACTCGCTGAAGTGGGCGGCCTTCATCCTGTGCGGCTTCGGCGGGGGCATCTCGGGGCTGACCTTTGCGTGGGCCCACGAGATCTGCAGCGATGACAACGAGGAGCGCGCGCTCGTCACGGGCGCCATGAACCAGATGGCCTACGTGTTTCAGGCCTGGCTGCCCCTCCTCATCTGGCAGCAGGTCGAGGCCCCCGCGTACCCAAGCGGCTACCCCAGCATGGTCGGGCTCTCGGTGGCGCTGATCGCCGTCGCGTTCGTAATTCGCTTCTTGCACAAGCGGGAGGTCCGGCTCAGGGGTGCCGTGGCCGCGCCTGGTGTTGCTTGAGGGCGAGGTTGCGCCCGCGTGTGCATGCGTAAAGCTCCGCATCTTGCAGGACATGCTCAAGCGCCTAGCTGGAGTCGTGCCTGATAATCCTGTCCTCTTGATTCAGAGATCGGGGAAAGCGGGATTTGATAGTTGTTTCGTGTCATTCCCGGTGGCCGGCTAGGATATATCCACCCTAACAGCCCTCGTAGTTCCAATGCCGAGGGTAGACACCTCTTGATAAGAGCCCACGAATCACAAAGTATGAGTGCTGCTGAGGCGTTCAAAAATTCAAGAGATTTGTACCCGTAGAAATGGAAGGCACCCGATACCTCAGCCAACACACCCCCGCCTGCCAACACCGATTCCAGTAACAGATGTGGCGCCTAGCCAATCTCTCCACCTAAGGAACTCAAACCTCTAAGGGGGAAACGGATAGGTAGGCAACAGTTCCGTCCATTTCAATGTCTCGATGGGTTCACATGTGAACAGGTGGCTTCGGGAACTGCCAGAAGTATAACCGAGAGTCTTGTGGCACAAGATATTCACCCAATAGACTCACGAAGCTCGGAAATACCACAGATTCGGAGATCAGTTATTATATTCAACAGAACGCCGACGGAATCATGCGCCGACTACCATACTACCTGGCCAATCAGATTAGTCGGAATACCAGCGCCTGAATGGACAATTGACCCGGCTTTTCTGCCTGTCCATTTGAAATGGAAATAGGTCGAAGATCATGGTACAGCAAATTTCCGCAAACAATGAAATATCTCGTGAGCGCCAAATGCAAAACACATTTGGTATTTGGTATCCAGTCGACCTCCGTAGCTCACCCCGAAGACTGGACCAAACCTGCATCACCCTTAACCCGCTATTTCGTACAACAAAAGACACATATTTACGCTTCGAGATGCGCCTCACCCGGGTCGCGAAGACAATACCGATCCTGGCGTCCACACTGGCCAACGCCAGGCTTGCGAAACTAGGCTTGCCGGCGGAGATCAAGCCCGGCGAGAAGGTCAACGTCACGGTAGAGCAGGCCATCGGCATACCGATGGTAGAAGTGTCGATGCTGTTCGGCATCGACAGATACGATTCTGTGGCGGATGTCGCGCCTCAGCCGGGAAACATGGGGGCAACGCTCCTAGGGTCAATCGACCTTCGAGGTACTGACGATATTTCACATTTCCGCCATCTCAGGTTTGACAATTTTCAGACGAGCTAACAAGCGCGATAGCTGTTTTGGGAGACGGGAGGGTCCAGAATGTCACGACACTGGGCGGCATCACCTTGCCGAGCACGTTCCCGCCCGGTCCGGCTGCGATACAGGCTGTCGTCCTTTCGGTCCAAGGCCCGGTGAACACGCCGACGATCGAGACGTGGTGGTGGAACGTCACCATATCCGACTCGACGAGCGATGAGGTCGTGCAAGCCACGTATGCCGATGACAATAGCAGATACTGCCAAATATAAATGGATGGATGGGCTGGGAGTTGAAGGGATGACCACGAATTTAGTATATGGGGCTGATTGGAGACATCTGGAAGCACATGCTGATCCCGGGCTCGAATTGGTCACTTTCCTCAGCGCTTCAACCACTTGTATGTAGATGGAGCCATACTTTCTATCTTTGTACACACTCTTGTTTTTTTGCGTACATCTGCAAATGTTATGAGGCTTGTTCCAAATATTCCTGCATATTTAACGCAGAGGCCGTGGTTCAAAAGTGGTTCATATTCGTCCTGAGTCGCCTTTCCTACAATATCCCAGCACGATCACATGCATATTTACCCAGGCATCATTGTGAGAACGTTCACAATGTTGACGCATTGAAGCAAAGACTTCATAGAGATTTGATGTAAGTTAAATAAAAGCGTGTTAACTGGCATTTGGCCAACAGGGACAACCCGGTTGTAGTCCGGGTCATCCGGAGTTCCCAGGAATATACTTGTAATAGGACCGATTACCCCCACAATCCCCAGGCTCTCGTGCAATCGATCCGTCAACAGCTTATTTACGGCCCCACCGTCCTCCCCGCGATCATTACGTGCCCTTTTGAATCGCAAAACAAACCGAACCGAACTGGAGTTGTCCCAACCGAGCCGAGCCGGGGAATTGCCTCGTGTAAGTCCCTAGCCTAATCCCCCGCAGTGGCCCGAGGACAGAATCAGACGTGATTGTTCCCGTTGCAGCATGGTATTGTGGGGTAAACTAGCGGGGGCTTTTCCCCAGGTTTTCTTGGGCTCCGGGGTAGGACGTGCACGACCAATGGCCATGGGTTCAATACGCATACGACCGTGATACCCAGGGGGCCTCTCCTCCCACGCCAATCTTCCATGCACCACTGGCCTTCACCGGCTCCATCACCCTCGCTCTGGCATTTCCCGAGTCAGCACGTCTGCTGGATAGCTTGCGTGTTATACCCACCGTCCGGATCCCTCAAGCCCACTTGAGCGCCAAGCCTGAATGAACAGGTCAATCTTCGTTCAGTGCGAGGAGCTGTAGCCTGGAAAGGCGGTGGCTTGCGCACGGTGGCATCATGAGGCGTCATATGGGTCAGTACGCCTGCCAAGTTATTAGCTGGTCCATGTTGTCGGGATTGCACATGGCAACGGAATGCTCGTGGTGAAATGAACCGAGCCCGAAGACCAGGGACTGCTGGCCACGGCGTATATAACTTCTTCAGGATCCAGTTGTGACTTCTCGTTGCAATGGAGTTGGACCAGCTCCCCAGAGACTATGGGTCGGGTCTAAAGCCATGGCTACCATCAAGTATCTCGTCTGTGTTGCCAGCCTCGCCGCGCAGCACTTCGCGGCGGCTCGAGTCATTACAAAACATGAGCGCAGGTGAGCCAATGATCCTCAGATTTCACTGTCCTGAACGCGTCGACTGATGACCTGGAACACAGGAGCGAGGATGTCTTCGTCCCAGTCGGTGTCGCGGTTGGATCAGCCCCACAGGACCAGACCGAGGAGTACGCGCCATTCACGCTCGACGATACCAACCCCGTGGCCACGCTCGACTATGGCGGCGAGAGCGCAGGGTACCCCTTCTTCGAGGTGTCCTCGCTCACCGGCGCGGTGCAGGTCGAGGTCAAGTACACCGAGGAGTTCGACGGGCTGAACCAGCCCTTCAGCGACGGGCCGTTCTCGTACAGCAACCAGCTCGGCAATACATTCCGCGTGGAGACGTTCAACTTCACGTCGACGGGTAGGGTCGTGGCGCCTCTGCTCCAGGGCGGCCAGAAGTGGCAGTCGCTGCGCCTGCTGACGCAGGGGTCGGTCTCGTTCGAGGCCGTCGGCTTCGAGGCCACGGTCGACACTGTGCTTCCGGAAGACCTGCCCGGGCAGTTCAGCAGTGATGACGAGGTCCTGAATGAGATCTGGAAGCTTGGAGCCAGGGCGGCGACGGCGGCCTGTTTCGACGAGGGCTCGCAGAAAGCCATCTGGGAGGTCGATGCCGAGAAAGGCGTGCTGACGAGGAATGCTCGTCCGTCCCTGGCCGTAAGAGCTACATCCTGGGCGAACTACACGCTCGAGTTCGACACTTTGATCCAGAAGGGCGGCAGCTGGTGGTCAGTTGTAAGTATCTCTATCCGGGACACCGTGCCATTGCGTGACTGTTGCATATGCTCACTGTCTCCAGGCGCAACCCATCAAGGGCAACGGATACACCCTGCTTCTCACAGGCGAGCTCCCGGAGGCCACCCGGTTTGTGAACACGAACACTTCCCTAACGCCGCCGAACACTATCTCGCTGGCATATGGCGTAGACTTTGTCAACCAGACAACACTTCCTAGCTGGATACTTGGTGTCTTCGAGGTCCCATTCGCCGTGCAGGAGAACACATGGTACCACATCACGACCTCATTGTCACCAAGTGGGCACCTCGCAGTCTCGATTGACGACACGCAGATCTTCAACATCTCCCGGGCGGCCTACCCCCTCGCCCAGGGCGCCTTCTCAGGCTCGTTCGGCTTCGGGGCCTACCAGGACCAGGCGGCCTACTTCCGCAACGCCGCAGTGCACTCCACCGCCAACGGCAGCACCCTCTACTCCGACGGCCTCACGAGCGAGTCCGTGCTGGCCGATTACGGCACCGCGGACCTGGCCGGGAGCGTGTGCCTGGACGGGCCGAAGCGCGACCGGCTCGTGTGGCTGGGCGACTTCTACCACACGGCGCGGATCGTGGCGGCGAGCACGTCGCGGGTGGACCACTCGCGCGGCACGCTGCAGTTCCTCCTCGACTCGCAGATCGCCAACGGGCAGCTGGGAATCTCGCCCAACCTCGGCTACGATATCAAGGCGTCGGCGGCCTTCTTCGCCGCCTCGTCCGGCAGCTTCGGGCTGCCCGACTACCAGATCCTCGGGCTCATCTCGTTCGCGGACCACGTGCGCCTGCACGGCGACGTCGCGTGGGCGCGCGACACGTGGGACAGGTGGCAGCTCAACATCGACTGGCTGCTGCGGACCGTCAACGGGACCACGGGGCTCATCACGCTGCCCAGCCCGTTCGCCTTCATCGGCGGCGCCGACGCCGGCTCGCCCGTCTCGTGCGCGGCGGTCCAGGCCCTGCGCGGGGTCGCGAACGTGG
>LJJS01000803.1:0-147379 GCA_001447215.1 Diaporthe aspalathi
GGAAAGTGGTGCATTCGCTTATCTGGTGCACTCGCTTATCAAATACGTTTGTCATTTTGTAATGTTGGGTCCCTTAGAAGAATGAAGGGCGAAAGGCACATAGTAGAGAATGATATTTTAAGGCTTTGTAATTAAAACAAAATACAAGAGAAAAGAGAAATATTTTATCTATTTTAAAAAACAACTTTTTAAAATAATATTTCAAAATTAAACTTTTATAATTTTTATTTAATAAAGAAATATTTTTTAATATATTTTAATACGTTTGAACTTTTAACATTTAATTTGGATTTAATACGAAGGCTTGAAAAGGAGGTGTTTGTGTGGGGAAGGCGGTTGGAATTAGGAGAGGACGGGGGGGCAATGTGGGTTGCCCACATTAAGGCTACAGCCTGATGCACCAGCTGAGAACAGTCGATAAGTCCGTGGCTGTGCCCGCCCACCCACCAGCTACAATACTTTATGCTACATGCACTGCCTCTCCATCTTGCTCCTCTTCATCCAGGTCCTTTCCACCTGGCCCGCCGGCCCGTTCTGCTGTGAAGTGATGTGTCTGCAGTTGTCTTGCGCGGCTGAACCTAGGGATTGTGTCCTTTGTTGCGCCGGCGATGATGTTGTCTTTGAACAAGAGGTTGATGCTCTCAAGGGGGACTCCTTTAGTCTCGGGGACGAAAAAGACGGCGTACAGCAGCATGAGGATGCAACAAGCCCCAAACAGCAAGAACGTGCCGTAGGTGATGCGGTCCAGCATTATTGGTGTGAGCTTTGCAATGACGAAGTTGAACAGCCATTGAGTCATCAGAGACGCAGCCATGATGAGAGATCGCACTGATAACAGATATCAGACAAATTCGGTTCTCGAATATATATGTTCACATTTCATTGCTTACCATGGTTAGGGGAGCACTCAGACGACAAGACGAAGGGAATAGGACCCCAGCCAAACGAATAGAATACAACGAAGAGGTACACGCAGATAATCGCGAATATGTTGTTTCCTGACAGGGACGAGTCGTTCGGGTGCACGGCTTGGTTAATGCCAATGTAGAACATGGCGAAAGCCTGTCCGGCAGCGCCACAAATGAGGGACCACTGGTAAGTGGAATATTAGGTCAGTAGCTGATTCCATCATGGTAGGTTCGATGAATACAGGCTCGTGTTATGTGGTAACCTCAAACTGAACGTACCTTTCGCCCGGCTTGCTCAACACCAAACATTAAACCGAGGGAAGTGAACACCACCTTGACCACGCCATAGATACCAGTCGCAAAGAGACCAGCGGAACTGCTCGCCAGGCCAACGCTCTTGAAGATCTGCGGGGAGTAGTAATTAATAGAATTGGTCCCAGTCCACTGCTGCCAGAACATGAGTATGACGGCCAGGGAGGACTGGTAGAGCATCTGCTTGCTCGAGAAAGCGAGCCGTAACTGCTGTCCTAGAGACAGCTTCTCCTTGCCTTCGAAGTCGGCAACGATCTCCTGCAGCTCATCACGGATAGCAGGGTCATCGATAGGGCAGGCTCGCACGCGGGATAGGGCTTTCCTGGCATCGTCGATGCGAAACTTCTCCACAAGCCATCGGGGTGATTCGTTCTCGAAGAGGATGAGAAGCAAGAAAAGGCCTGGGAGAATTTGAAGAGCAAACGGAACACGCCACTTTGCCGCGTTCGTAGGGCTCTTGATATGGTTGCTGATGCCGTAATTGACGAAATAACTAAGCATGATCCCGGTGACGTTGAAAAGTTGCATGCTGATGGGCAGAAGCATCAGCGCTGCCCAGAACAGGCCAACATGTAATCGACAAGGGCGAAAAAATGATTGGAGTCGGCTTGTATGCTTACCATCCAATACAACGTCCTCGAATTTCCCGATTTGCGTTTTCACCAATGTATGTAGGCACGACGGCGCTGATCAAGCCAACACCGAAGCCTCCGATAAAGCGACCGATGTAAAGCTGGGTGAGATTCGTTGTGCCGAGGCCAGAGCAGGTTTGGATGATAGAGCCGACAATGAAGATCATGTCGGCAGTGATCAGGGCCCATTTCCTGCCGATCTTGTCACTCAGCCAGAAAGAAGCAGCCGCGCCGAAGAAGCAGCCACCTTGCAAGACTGACACGATATTGCCTTGTAAATTCGCAAAGTCGGAGCTCTCGGAGTCAAGGTTGAAGGAATGCTGGAAGGCGTCCATTGTCAGGACGCCACCAATGAGTCCGGTGTCCCAACTGTTGGTGTACCATACAAATTAGCACACGAACTTGAATTGGGTAGGTCATTCAGAACACGGTCTTGACGCCATGGCGAAGTCGCAAGTATATGGGGTCAACGAGACGCGATGAGTTACTCACCCGAACAGCATGCCACCGAAAGAGGCGACGGCTGTCAGCCAATACGCCTTCCGGTACGACTTGATATCCTCCCATATCGTCGACTTCCGAGATCCGGATAGCACAGACGCCATGACCACTGTGAGGTACGGAGGCTTGGGGATTGTGGCAGAACAACAGCTAGAATTCCGTTGGCTCAAGGCGCATTGGGGGCGGAGGACGAAGACAACTTCCAAGATATGGTCGGGAACAAATATGAAAACCAGCACAGGGTGAAATAGACTTTTCCCGGCCGCGGCACCCCGAAGATATGCGTGCGGCAGCGATCTGCCATTCGGTCCTTTTCTTGGCCGAGATGCATTCAAAAATGGGGCGGTCTTCTCCGCGAAACGTCATTGAGGTCACGAAAATGGTTCCGACATGTTCCCCGCGCGAAGAAGACTCGACGCCCGGCTCCACAAGCTCTCCCACTTCCCCCATGGGACGGCGGCTTGCCCACCTGGGGAACCCTTGGACAACCCCACACGCCCCCACGGCGAGCACGACGGCAAACCAAGGAGCTGCGTGGTACTGTGAGTCAGGGCGCTCCGCGCGTACTGCGACAATCGCCCCGTGACCATCCCCAGGCTGTTCATCAGTGTCCTTATTGAGGACTCGTTGGCCAAGTTTGAGCCAAGTTTGAGCCAATTTGGAAGCCAAGTTTGTCGAACGCACAGGGTGTTTTGGAGGGCTCGGTGCTCCGAGTGAACGTACAGATCTGGCGGCGCGACAACCCTTGATCTCCCAGCTCGAGGTTCGGCATCTGGCCGTTCTAACCTTTAGCGTGCCGGCTTGGGGAGAAACAAGCTCGATTATTCTTCTTGGACACCCACAAGGTTACATCGCACACCAGCATAACCTGTCAGTGACCCTATGTGATCCTGCGGCTACAGCAAGATGCTCCCCTTCTCCACACCGGACGCTTGGCCATCCTACTTTTGTCCTCCGTGCCAACCCACCGAATCGCCATGCATACATACAGGGGAAGTTCTGGCCTGATGGACACAGACTGCGGAGAAACGGCGGTACTCTTTCGGCCACATCCGGAAGCAAGCGGTGAGACTACGCGTCGCGAGGGATCCCGCCGCATAACCGCACCCACTTTCCGTCCATTACGCTCTTCGGTAAAACTTCAGGATTGAGATCTAGCTTCGCCTCTCCCTCAGTGGACCACAGCTAAAACACTGCTCGTGATTTGAGTTAGCATGCCAGTCACCAAGCAAGATGGCATATTCTACATTTCCCAAATATTTCGAGATACCGTAATCTGCATTATTTCCAAGTTCAAACCTAGATAGGCAAGTATTCACCATTTTTTGATTTCATGATATGGGTAGTTTCAGATGACATACATCAACGGATCACATGGGTCCAGTCCTCGTTCACAAAGGTTCCCCCTTGCAAAGGTTCCTCCAAAGGGGAAGCCCTGAGACAAGTATTGAAATACCTAGGTAGCTACAAATTTGTGTGCCTCACAGATGTTGTGCCGTATCCCATTGTAACTACGAGGCCGCCCTTTAGCTTGTCAATCTTAGCCAGCACCCCAAACCGGGCAGCCACTTGATTACATAGTCGATCAGATAACAGTGACGAATACTCGCAGTCCCGTGTTTTCCAGAATGAAGAGCTACCACTAGTTGAAGGAGTTTGTTCTCTGCCCACTTGTTCTCGGTTAGTAGTAGTCTAACCGAGATGGCATACGCAATAATGAATAATATGGATCTGGAATATCTTTCAGGATAGTCTACAGGTGATGAACCCTCGGACTAGTCTTCCAGTGTCTCTCCAGCTTTTTATGCAGCGAGGGATACCAGAAATAACTGGAGATTTACCAAACTAGGGTAGCTAAGTTTGGTCGGAATTAGGGCATTCGGAACATTGAACTGTACCCACGTGCCTGAAAGCGCTTTCTTGCCTTTTCAGGAACAGTTCTATAAAGAGTTCAATACCTTCTCTGTATGTCAGGTGCGGTGATGCAATCTCTATATCCACAGTACCTCGAGAGAACAGATTCGGAAATTACCAGCCAGGCTCTCTCGTCCATGACTGTAGCTACTTAAGTAATTATCAAAGCCGGTCAAAACCTTCCGGTTTCTGCAACAAATTTGAGGGGCAAAATAGCAGTTACGACCAAAATTTGACCTGGTTTCGGTCTTTACGCCACTCTGGAACTCAAATGGATACTCCTCCACCCAATGCTACTCAAGTGGCTGCGCCTCCAACGTTGATTTTCGAAGAGTGCTTTGTCAAAATGAGATGAACATTCGGATTAATTCGACATCAATGATCCAATTGACCCTAGCGGAAAGCATTCTTGGATACGCTCAGTGGCCTGAATCAGGCGCATGTCGTACGTGTGTCACAAGCGGTCGGTTGGCTCTGAATACTCCATGGGGACCCGCTACCACCGCAAGTACAAATCAAGTCATCAACTAACTCTAGTCACTTATCATCAAGCAAGTCACACGGAGATAACACTGGTCACATCTCTTTTAATATAGGGGTGAGAAGGCGACATCATGGGATCGTTACACCCCGTGTTTTATGCTGCAGCGGCTTTCTCATCTGGCACCTGGCACAGGACGAGGGTATCAAAAGGCACCTATCAGAACGCTGGCTCTCAGCTGAAATATAATATATTGCAACTTCACTGCCAGCATTATCCGTATAGTTGCATCTCTATGCGAAAGTGCTTATGCAAGTAGGAGTAATAATAGGAAAACAGCTTTGGCAAGGTAAGGATAAGGGATTTGCAGTATTAAGTTGTTTAATTAAGGGTTTAAGCTTTTTTATTACGCTGAATTTATTATTTTAAAAATTAGCTTAATTATTTTAATTTTATTAAAAATAAAAGCTGGCTTAGTTTTTTATAACCGGACTAAGCCTTTTAGCAGGAATATAGAATTATAATGCAAGTATATAAATAATATAAAAGTATTAAAAATATTATTAGTTTTAAATAATATTTTAATTATATATATAGTTGTATTTTTGTATATAAGTACTTACGTAAATAGGAGTGACAATAGGAAAACAGCTTTAGCAAGGTAACGATAAGGGATTTGCAGTATTAAATCATTTGATTTCGAGCTTAGGTTTCTTTTATTGTGTTAAATTCATTACTCTGAGAATTAGCTCGGTTATTTCGTTCTCGTTGGAAATAAAGGCTGGCTTTGTCCCCTGTAGCTGGACTAAGCTTTCTAGCAGGAACACAGCATTACGACGCAAATATGTGGACGCATAAAGGTATTGGAAGACGCCGTTGCTTTGAATAATATTTTGAGTCAATTCAGTCACAAAGCAGTTGGCAGCGCCTTTCCGTTGGAAAATATGACATGCCGGGGCCAGGCTGAAACCATAAATTGCACGTCCTCGCCCACAGACTGTTGCTGCCACTGACCATTTTCACTATCTTCACAAAAGCCTAAAGAACCACCTCACAACACATTCTTCAGTCAATATCTCAAAGATTCCGCGTATTTCTCACCCTCTGACAAAATGAAGAGCGACGCCAACTCTACCCCGCTTGTGGACCATAGTAAGGTCTACGGCCCTTACGTCGGGAACGTGCAGTGTCCGAACCCTGCCTGCAAACAACTCAACCCCACAACGACAGATGTATGCTTCGGATGTGGGCACTTGCTGACCACGAACGCATAAGGTTTCTCGGATCAAGGTCTGCGTCGAAATCTTCCGCAAACACAGAACACTTGCGGAAATGACATGACCCAAAGAACTTGTTCTGGCCAACCACTGGGAATGGAGGGGGGCGATGTAGTGTAATACATTCTTTTCCACCGCGCCCGGGGGCGGGTGTGAAACTGCCTGGCGGGCTTTACCTTCTTTGGAGAATCATCCGCTTACCTAGTTAGATTCAATTAACTCTTTTAAAAAAAAATCGACTCTTTATTTCCCACCCAACAATTCTTTTGCATATTTGAAGATGTGTTTAGAGGTATTGTTTCTATCCCGCAATATCTCATTCTAACTCTGGAATCGCTCGGCCAGGATGATAAGGTTGAAGCTCTCACTCGGCAAGCGACATGCTCCTTGCACTTGCCCGGGTGCTGATCAGGGGAAACAGGGTCGTCATGAACGACAAAACTACCTCCGATATGGACCTGGAAGCAGATGAAAAGATACGGAGCACCATGCTCGAAGACTTCAAAGGCAAGATTGTGGTGACTATCGCGCACCGGGTACGGACCAGTATGCCTTATGACAGTATATGCGTGTTGCATCAGGGTCAGATCATCGAGCTCGGCACCCCGAAGGAGCTTTGGAAATGGGTTTTGTATCCACAAACACGTGTGAGAGGAGTGAATCGAGGAGAAAATCACCAAAGTTGTAAGTTGGCCCACCTGAGCCAACATCACATCATCTGTCATCTGTCACCCAACTTGGTCAGTTGCCTTGAGCCGACTGTGGCTGACTGGTCATTGGTGGTCCTGACATCATGATCATGGTATAATGAAGTAGGGATGCTTTCAAGGACCGCATCGAACAACTATTAGGCATTGTGCTGCATATTCATCCAAATGACTGTCAACCTTCTGCCAGTAACTCCTTCGTAAAGAGTAGCGGATGGTAAGTCAGCGTCTTGTAACTCACACTTCGAGAGAAACTCATAGTCGCAACACAACCTCGGGACTGCACCGTCATTATCTAGGTAGCATAAGAGATGTAATTAATGTGGAATAGTCTGCTCGGGAGCAACATTTGAATAGTTTTCCTTCAACGAGTAGTTGGTTTTGTTCTTAATCCGGACACAAATCTCTTCTTTTTTTTTTAAGAAAAAAAAAAAAAAACTTGAACGAGTAGAAAAGGTTGGCAGTCCCAGTAGTCAATGACGAATTTCTCAGCAGCTCAGGACCACAGGGGCGTGTGGTATGCTGTAGCGCCTCAGCTGATTATCGCTCGTTGGTTTACTCAGAGACTGCTTCCAGTCAAGCGACGTGTGCTGGGAAGTGTACGTCGTACACGATACCGAGCCCAGCCTGGAAAGAGTTCTGTGCCTGCGGGCTTCGACAGTCCATATACGTGCTGCTGAGCCCAAGATTTGCTGCCTCTGATATACTCGCTGACGCTTGATCTTGCTTAAGAGGAGAGACCGATATTGGATTTTGATGCGTCATGTGGGAGCCAGAGCCAAGCGTAACCTGGCAATGCTAAGCTTCATGAGCTGCTTCCTCAAGAGCGTCTGGATGCTCCTCTCTCCGGGCTGCAAGGAGCCCTTTCTCTTTACTTGCCAACTTCCATAATTGTTTTGCAATTCCAGAATGTGCAGCGACAATATTCTGTCCAAGGATTCGTGCGTGCTGTGGGTCATCAAATGCACACTGTCAGTCGAGAAGCCGACTGCCATGTTTTTCAGCGGCTTCCCCAGGAGCTTGAGCAGTAAGAAACGATGAGGTTTCAGTCGAGAGAAAGGGTACAGTCGGTATTTTCGATTCGGATTATGACTGAGAGACCATATTTGGCTGCTACAACGCCCTATCTTTCTGCATCTTTCTTGTGTTGCCTCAATATCTGGCCCAATCTACTCTTAAATGATAATTCCTGCCGGCACTCGCAAAGGATGTTGTCAAGCATAGCAATAACTTAGGCCTCCACCATCCTCCAAGACGCTGATGTTGAGCTGCTGCATATGTTGAACAGTCGATCAATAGATCTCAATGTAATGAAACATTCCATCGATTGACAATATTAAGATGACTAGTCCATTGGAAATGGAATTTTAAAAATTACTTCATCCTGCTAAACATCAACATCTTTCACTACCAACCCCATATCGGTGTGTCTCATCACCATGTTGGGAAGGAAAGATCTCATGTGGAGCACATAAGATTTTTATTTAAATTAGCTCGGCCAGTCTTGTTTCTTTGTTCCAATGCATGATGACCAATGTCGGAGGGTTTAAAAATTGCCCGTATAATTGCCCTTGGCACGTTGATAGGGTAGCTTTTGAGCCCCTGGTTTCGCGAAGTCATTATATCACTGAGACAAAAAGTTTCCCCGCGCAATGTGAGCCTAGAGGCGAGCTCACAATCTTTCCGGTGACATATGAGCCTACTGGGGTGACAAGTGATCCTGTCATGAATTCTGTCAAGCTTATTCCTATCACGACTGCTTCGCTGGCCCACCTGTGTTAAAGCTCAGTGATTTCAGGCTGGTAACTCAACGTCACGGCCTCCAGGCCTTGTATTCAAGATTTGACTTTCGGGCCGCGATTAGGGCAAACGTACACCAGACGGCAATTCGGAATAAAGCCCGAGCGATCGGCCACTGTAGAAATGAGGAGTCTACTAGGACAGGCCGTCAAAATGGCACCCCTGTGCCCCTGTTCTGGCCCGACAGGCCATCGGAAAGCGGTTCGGATGAGAATACTTCCTTGTTGAAGATGCTGGGGTGTTAGTCAGCGGCGAAATAATCCACTGTTGGCACCTACCATCAAACTTACACGCAAGCACCTAACTCATGACTTTCTATATATGGACCAATCTATTTCAACCCATTTATTTTGAATGGAAATAATATCGTTAGAAAATCCATTCAATTCTCAATTGATTGATGATGACAAAACGGCGCAACGTGTTTTGTGGTTGCTAAGAAGTTCAACGGTATTGTTCGAGCTTTCTGATGCAAGATCGGTGCTGACGGAGGGTTGTTTTTCCCGCTGACTGGGCACCTAATGTTCCTGGCATGCCGAGCAAACCTTATTTGCTCCCCCGAGAACCCCACAGGAACATGAGGAGTCACCTACTAGCGCATCGGAAACAGAAACCTAGAATATCAGAACCCGCAAGGCTAAACTCATTGTAGCAGGTGGAAGATGGGCCGTACATTGCATTGCACCCATAGAGGAGTGATGACTTGATAGATAAGAGGGTCTGCCGCTTGCCATTGGACATCTATATCACACCATTTGAGTTCTGCCGCCTAATGATGGCATGATCGAAGGTCAAGAGGATTGAGAGACACACGACCCTGGACACTGGATTACATACACTTCGAAGCCAAATACCATGCCGATGCCCGCAGACAATATATATACCATGCCCCAGACCAAGCTCGAACTCTGCGTTGATCGCTGGAACAATTGTGTGCTTGCAAGGGCCCAATCCAAACTACTTACCTAGGCACACAAGACGCCGTGTGAATTCATGCTCGTGCGCCGGTGAAGTGGCCATTCAATACTCAGGATGTTAGCCCAGGTCTTGTTAGCGTCTTTGGCGCCAGCAGTATCGCTGGCCGCGGTCATTGCCCCTAGCAGCGGTGGTCTTCATGCGCGACAAAACTCGACTGAGCCATGTGCTATTGTCAGCCGTGAGTGGGCCGCTCAGAAGGCAGCCAATGTTTCCGGTGAGCAGTTTTCAAACCCATGTCTGTCCAGGACCGACGGCCGCAGCAAGTTAACCAACGTCGACAAACAGGAGTACCAGTGGTAGATGGCCAACTCGCATACGACTGCCTGAACTCGGTCCCGCTGCACGCGGACGATGCTGTTCGACTAGTTCGGTCTATCCAGCCTTACTTGGAGTGGCAGTCAAGTGAGTCATTATACACAATGTCAATGGCCTCATTCACGTCAAACCACTGCTGATATCAGATATCCAGCCATATCATACCTGAAGGACCCCCCGGCGGCTCATCAGTTTCCAGCATTTGATATTCCAGCTGCCTTCGAGGAGATTATCAGCAACGTCAAGAGTGGCGTGTATGCCAATGAATATGAGTTCCAGGCAGATCTCTACGCTGCCTTCAATCTGGCTAAGGACGGCCACTTCAGATATGTTCCGGATCTGATTGGTGCAGCCCTTCAATTCAGGAGGCAGGGTATTGCCCTGGCCTCGGTGAGCCTCGACGGTGTGGTTCTTCCTCAGATTTTTACTGTCTGTAAGTATACACGTAATCTGCATTCTGCGAGGGAACAGTCAGCAAAAGGCAGCAACTGACACCGTGACAGCTGATGTCAGAGCATATAACAATGGCACGTTCGCGAACCCGTCGCCAGTGACCCAAATCAACGGCGAGGACGCGATCCAGTTCTTGGAGGACCTGTCTCTCTTGGGTGCACTGCAGGATCGCGATGCGCTCTACAACACGCTGTTTTACTCGCCCGCATTCTACGCCTCCAACAAGGGTGACTGGCAGGGCTACTTTGGTGGGACAGGCCGCTATGGAAATATCTACCCAAATGCTTCCACATCTTTGACTTTTGAGAACGGCACCACAATCGACATCCCCACTGTTGCGCGGGTTGTGGGTGACTTCTCCAACATTACAGACGGGGAGTCTTTTTACGCAAAATACTGCTCCGGCACAGTCCCAGTCACAGCTGTGGCGACGCCTACCCCTGTGCCTACGCCCACGCCTGGTGGTAATTTGACAGGCACAGCGCCACTGGGTTACCCAACGCCGGTTGTCATAGCATCGGATGGCTCCGCAGCCGGCTACTTCCTCCCAGATAGCGACGTCGCGGTCCTTGCTCTGCTTACTTATGCGCCGGCGATCCCGGCTGAGTTCCAGCTGGCGGTGCAGACTCTCATCGAGGACGCCAAAGCTGCCGGGAAGACAAAACTGATAGTAGACGTGTCAGCAAACGGCGGAGGGTACATTTTCCAGGGCCATGACACCTTCCGGCAGCTATTCCCCCAGATCCAACAGGATGGTTTCAATCGTTTCCGTTCCAACAAACTCCTGCAGATTGCGGGCAAGCAATTCTCAGCCGCAATTCCGCCTGGTTTTAACCCTGAGACCAGTGACAACGACACGTTGATCAACATTTGGGAGTCGTACCAGAACTTCCGCTTCGACCTAAACTTGACCAACCAGTCATTTGTCTCAGTCGAGGACAAGTTCTCCCCGGAGACAATCAACGGCGACGAATTCACTCCTATCCACCGATGGAACTTCGACGACCCTCTGTTGACCATCAACGAAACCTATGGCATCGGCTTCGACGTGACGGGTTATCGCTCCCGGGCCTCCAACTTCACGCAGCCCTTCGCCGCCGAGGACATTATCCTCCTCTATGATGGGTACTGCGCCTCAACATGCACCCTGTTCTCTGAATTCCTCCGCGTGCAGGCAAATGTGCGGTCTGTCACGTTCGGCGGCCGCCCTGGCCTAGATGAGTCGGGAGAAATCCCCATCATCCAGAACTACGGTGGCGTCAAGGGGAGCAACAATGTCGGCTACAGCTATTTCAACCAACTCGCGAACCTCTCCCTGGCCATCCAGGGAAACCCGGCGAACACTACCTCCGCGTCAGTGGGGCCGCTATCTGCCGAAGAGATCTCGTTGCTGGAGCTCAACCTGGACACGTACGCGGCAAATCGCAGCACAGGGACAAGTATCAACGTCCGTGATAATATTCTCAGGGACAATCTGGATGACGGCTTGCCCTCGCAGTTCATCTACGAGCCGACGGACTGTAGGCTCTTCTACACACCCAAGAGTATTACTGATCCTGAGGAGCAGTGGCGACAAGTGGCGGAGGCGGCATGGGGTGGTGGCGACTGTGTTGCTGGCTCGCTTGGAACTGGGGAAGACAAGCTGAAGAGGACCGTCGTGCGCAGTGGCGAGCAGTGGAGGAGAAGTGTGGAGCCGAAGGTAATCAGCTTACCAGACAAGGAGCCCGTCAGGACGCTATGGTGGGAGGCGCAGTTCGATACAAGTGTTCCATACTAACCTAGTGACGGGTACGATATATATTCAAAGCAATATCCGGGACTATACGAACTCTATAGATACCGGTTTGCGTCCATGTCATAGGAAGAGAACAGAATCGGGGCGTCTTCAGCTCCTGATAAAAGGGGGGGATAAATAGTCCACTGGCATTAAGTCCGAGCTGAATACAGCCCTTGAAAGATGAAATGATGATTTTTTTTTTAAAAAAAAAGGGGGGGTTTTAATGCAAGTTAACACACGCGAGCGCCTTTTCTTTAAACAAAAAAGAAGAAAAAAGCTTAATAAATGCCTAGGGATTATGGTGTGATTAACTGTGAATTTGTAGGAAGATTCTATGAAGATGTTGACGGCCCAGTAGGCATAAATGGACTCCACGCCTACAACACCGACTTACTACGTCTCGTGGCCGAGCAGGCTGTTCCTCAGCTTGTCCAGGGAGTTGTTCAGCTCGGTCTCCAGGTCCGCTTCCCACACCCAGTTCATCCTAGTCAGCAGCGTCTCCCTGATCTTTTGCTTGTCGGTTCCAAAGTCCGGGTGCTCGAGGTCGTACAGCTGGCCCGTCTCCCTCGAGTCCTCCACCAGCCGCAGCGTCCTCTCCCGCCGTGTGGCATCGAACACCCTGAAGGCCGCGGGGATCGCCCTGCCAACATCCACATTCTCGCCCGCGAAGGCCTCCGAGATGAGCTGGCCCATGACCAGCGCGTCCTCGATGGCCATGCCCGCGCCGGAGCCCTTGTGCGGCGTGGTGGCATGCGCCGCGTCCCCCACGAGACAGACGTGCCCACGGTCTGACACATATGTTGGCGCCGGCGGGTGGTTGAACAGTGCCCATATGTCGTTGTTGCGCATCAGCGAGATGATCTTGGTGACGGTGGGCGACCAGCCTTCGAAATCGGCCTTCATCTGGTCACTATTGGCTTCCACCACCCAACGATCGTCACGCCATTCTTTGGCCGAGGCAAATGCGACAACTGCACATTGGCGCTTTAGTTAAAATCCAGCGAAGGAAGCCAAGATGCAGGCTGGATCTCAAGGTGACTCACCATTCATCAGCTTGCCCTTCTCAATGGCGAACGTTAGGATGTGGCCGTGGCGTCCGAGGTACATCTGAGCGTTCTTGGCCATCTCCTCACCCAGAAGCGACACGGCCTCATCCATCGGGATCAGACCGCGGTAGCAGAACTTGCCGCTGAATGTTGCATTGGCGTTCTCCGGCTTGGAGGTCTCAGCCAACAGCGTCTTCCGGATATTGGACTTGATGCCGTCGCACCCGAGGACCGCGTCGTGGACCTCGTCATCTCCTTCCTTGAAGTGCAGTGTCACCTTCCCGTCCTCCCTCTCAGTGTAATGGGTCACCCTCCGGCCGAATTTGGCGATACCCTCTGGGACGTGCTTGATCAGCTCGCCGAGGAAGTCACTCCTCTTAACGCCCCGCTGCCCCCCCGCGCACTTGACCGTAGCAATGAGCTCCCCGTTGGCGTCTTCGCCCTTCTCTCCCTCAACACTGTACCTGCCGTCGACGCTCTCCCCAAAACGGAAGTCGAACCAGACGTCCTGCTTGGACTCGAACTGGTTCCTGGTCTGCGTCTTCTCGAACGCGGCATACATCTCTGGCCCGATGGCCTTCATCGCGCGGGATGCATTTGGGCCGAAGGAAACTCCAGCTCCGATCTCGGCGAAAGCATGGGCGGACTCGTATATTGTCACTGTGTATTTGGGCTGTTGTGATGATGGTGACTTAGAACGGTTGATGAGATTGAGCGCAAGCGCCAGACCTGTGATACCACCGCCCACGATGGCGATGGATGGCACTGGCTTGGAATGCGACATGGCGATCTGTTGCATGAGCGATGCGAGTGTGAGAGGGGAAAACAAGCCGGGCTTCGTTGCAGGATTCAGTTGTTGTCTGTCTCAAAGCCGGACAAGCCAAGGTTCGAGGGATGTGGGAAGTTGATCGATGTCTAGGTTTGCGGTGACGAGGTTCTCTCCCTCTCTGTCCCTGAATATGAAGTAGCGTCTCCACTTCTGGCAAGGTCCCTTGGCATGGGGTAGCACTGATGATCGCTCTTTGGTCAAAGGGTGATCAAGTCTTCTTGCATGACCTTGGTGCGGATTGATACGGCGCTGAGGTCGTGACGTTGACGATGGTCCCTGGATGATGAATGGAAGAGGCCTTGATATCAATCTCCACTTTGGAACCTTGTGCGCTATTTCCAAGGCGAATCACAAGATTATTTAAGTACCGAAGTGACCGACTCGCTTTTGACGTCACGAGGGCAAGCCCAAACCCGGAGCGCAGCAGTGATCCGCTCGAAGGGAACGCGGAGAGATGTTGAGCTCTACTGAAGCAATCCTGACTTCCGGGGGGCCTGACGGTGCTGGTCACTTGCATCCGTCCAGGACGTCTTCTCGGCAAGCATACGCGGGCGGGTCCTGCCTCAGTAGCTATAGAGTAAGAATCGGAAATGGAGCTGATCTGATTGGCGGCTCTTGATAGTATGGCCGAGGTATACGCATAACATAGGCCGAGCTCGGGTGAGGGAAACGAACAGGCAGGTTGTTTTCCGCACTCTGTCCGTTCTGGCGAGCAGATTGGGATCATTTAGGGAATAGATTCGAGGTCGAAGGTGCCAATTGTACGTAGGCTGCCGCTCATAGTTCGGCGAGTCCGGTCTAGCAACGTGCAAGCGATATGCATGAAGCTCCCCGTCCGCGTCGGCAAATGCACCCGGAAAGCGACGCAACTTGACCCGGCCGGGATCAAGCACATCACAGAAGGCCCCGTCAAGCAGCGCTCGGCTTAAGCGGCCGGCAGCTCCGTCCCAAGAAGTACACAATCCGCGCAACGTCCGTACTTTGTATTGCCCGGCGACACGTGTAGGACGGTCTACACTTCTCACGTTTGTAGCTCACCGGATTAAATCACATTAACTCGAAGGGGTCAGAAGTTCCAAGTAAAAGTCAACTTGATCACATATTTCCAGCGACATTCGTGCCTCTCAAAATTAAACCCAACAACTATTGCCATGTATGGTTAATTACTCCCTAAGCCTTCGAATGACCGATATTGGCATACTGTCTTCGTCTGTTACTCTCTCGGGCTGCTAGTGAGTTGCCTTCTTCAAGTTCAAAACATTGAAGTACTATATCCAAGTCGACGGCACAAAGCACTTACGCTGCGTGGAGCCCCAGTTATCCTCTAGATTGACCGGAACAGTGTATTCAGAGAAGAGGAAATAGTATGACTGTGGAAAGGTCGCAAGTGAGGTCTGCAATTTGGTATCATGCAGTCTATATGGGCGTCTTCTTCGTTTCTGCCCATCCATCATGTCATGGCTCGAGGCCCCAGAACTCCGTAAGTTAATGCGCCTTGAATCATCTGACGAACAATCAATCCCAAAACCCCCCGTCCTTACTTGGCCCCGGACGTGCAATCTTGGCGTCCACAGAATTTCCCATCCAAGCACGGGTGCTCACTCATTCAGCTGCCACGAGTCTACGCAGCCGCAGATAATCCATCCCAGACAATAGCCTTATCCAGTACGACGTCAGCTCTGTCAGCGAAGAACTCCAGGCCGCTGGCCCTGACGTTCTCGAGGTATACCCTCGTCGTGATGACGGCCCTGTTGTTGACAAAGACCTCGAGCACACTGCCATCATAGAAGACGTTCACCACCAGCTTCTCCTCCACCTCGGCACCAGTCTGCACGTCGCGCGTTGTGAAGAGCGTGAAAGGCGCTGTCTCTGTCTGCAGCTTCGTGTTCTTCCTGTCACCCGTGTAGGACTGCGGGGCATAGAAGTCCGGGCGCTCGATGACAAAGGTCTCGCTGGCGGGCGTGAAATACAGCTTAGTCGGCTGAGAAGCACCGACATGGTGGATAACCATACCGGCGCGCCCGCTTGATCCGACCGCCGAGAAAGATGCCTGCGCCTCCCACTGTGCTGTCTCGAGGGCCAGGAAGTTTCCTGCCTTCCGTGACTTTGAGTTGAGCACACCAGGCTCGGCAGACCTTCTCGTGGCGCCGCTGCGCAGCCTTTGCAGCCGCGACTCAGGTGCTATGCCGAGGGTCTGTACCGTGAAAAGACCTTCCTTTCCAAGGACTGGTGTTGACTTGACGTTGGTGATGCTCTTCAGGTCAGACCTGGTCGCCCGCACCACATTGTTGATTGCAGTGAGGGAGACAACCCTGGGTAGTGAGAGACATCCGCTCCAACCCTGGTTCACCTGCAACTGAACGGGAATATCGTCCTCGGTCACCCAGCCGATGACGATTTGTTGTTCTGTTACCGGGTCGAAGAACCCGTTGGCTGCGTAGTACAGCCCATGGTCGAAGGCCCCTCCGTACGAATAGTCCATCAGGGCGCCGTGCTCAGACTCACGCTCCGCAGGATCGATGGCGATCCACAGTTGCGCCCGAGGGCACCTCCTGGTGCCGGGGACGACGCCAGAGCCGCCGTGTGGTGGCTGACAGCCCTCGGCGCCGAAGATGAGGAAGTCCTGACTGTGTTGTTTGTCTGCGGAGCTAAGGGATAGGAAGTTTGTCACTTCCCAATTGACGCCCAGATCGCCTGTCCAGCGCGACGGGGCAAAGTTGAGGCCCGGCGTTATGAGCGGTGAGATGTATGTCCAGTTGGTGAGGTCGGCCGGGTCGACCTTGTAGAGGAACGTGGCGGGAGTCTTGGAACGGATTCCTCCGGAAATGATACCAAAAAGTGGTTCTTGCGCCTCTGTTTCCTCCCCTCCGCTCTCCTGCGGCCTGCGGCTGGCCACAAGTTCCCTCACTGCAGGCCATGTTGCAACGTATGGATCCCGCCACCCGGTGATTGGGATGTCTTCTGGTGGACCGGGCAAAATGGGATTAGAGGCGTGTTTTGTCCATGTATGGCCGCCGTCCTTGCTTGTTGCCAGGCTCAGGGACTCACAACCGCGGTGGTATTCCTTGGTGTAGTGTATCGGTAGCCTTGATACACTAGTGTAGATAAAGCTGACCTCGCCTTTCCTGTCTGCGCCACCATTTTGCTTTCCGTCCAAGCCAGTCGGCCTCCAACAGCCCGTGAAGACGCCTTCAGAATCATAGGGGGCATCCCTCTTCAGACTTGGGGCCTCGGGTACTTGCCATGATACGAGGTCAGAGGAGAACGCTTTCCCCCAGACAATATCGCCCCATTCAGCTCCGTTTGGGTTCCATTGGAAACCGACGTGATATGTGTTTGTCGATGGGATGTAGCCCGGTGCACAGGGGTCATTCATCCATCCCCTTGGTGCGATTAGATGATATGACGGGCGCCAGCGAGCGTAGTCCTTGGGCGATGGCCCCGTGCCGTTCACAAAGCGAGGCTCCCGCTCTTGTGGCGGCGTGACTGAACCCATGTCAACAGCGGCCCGGTGTAAGGCGTGAGTGACTTCAGGGATAGTGTGCAAGGGTAACTTAGAATTCTTGCCTGGCGCAGAACTCGATTCGTACAGTATGTGAGGATATATGTCTGAGGCGGACGGCGGCTGGGTTGAGTATAAACAAACGAGCAAGTCGTGAGCAAGAGAATCCAGAATAGGAAAAGTCGGAGGATGAGGCTGTGTGTGGACTGGGCCACCGTGGTAGAAGTAAAAGGGGACTCGCGGACCCTTAGCGGCCGGTGTTGGAATCCCCACCGCAGCGGCTGGCTTGCACTGTCGGGAGAATGCTGTCGGGTGCGAAACACCGAGGATTATCCCCCGGCCCAAGCCTCCTTTGCCCGCCGTGCCGATCGACACGCCTATTACTTAAGTACCGAGTGCCAGTATGATACTACCACACCTTAATAGTAAGTCTGGACGATCTGCCAGGGAATGGTTCGCCGCCCGAAATAGACCCTATGCCTGTGTCTGCTATGGTAGAGCGCTGACTCGGACACTGTTTGAGCTTGCATACTAGTTGGTCAAGTCGGCTGCGAATCCCCCCGACTTGACGAAGGGCTTTCGCAGGAGTCTTGGTGACAATGTCTGTTTCTTAGATCGCCACATTCTAATTCATTACGAGAGCAAGTCTCCTCGGATAACCACCGTTACTCCCTGTATGACGGGTTCTGCCAGGGAACAGCCAGACTCGGGGTCAAAGAAAAAGTAAACCAACTAGCAGACTAGTCACGAGACAGCGCCAAGGGTTTTTCTCCGAAGATCTGCCTATGTTTCTCCCACTCCACCCCGCCGTAGGATTCGCATGATGATGAACGTCCGGAGTCGAATGTTCTTCCAGTCTTGGGACCAGATCTCCCCACGCCCTCTCCGCCTTCTCCGCAAGATCAGCGGACGCGACAATCCGGAGGGTTACTCTCGCCCTGGTCGACAAGGGGAGAGCCTCGTGGCGGAGACCCACACACGCGTCACCGCCCGGGACCAGATCGAGACTTTGGATTGAGACAATTTCTGAGCTACTGTTTAACAAGCGTTCTGGATGCACAGAGTTTACCCCTGGTTTGGCCGAACTGATCAAAACAGGTATATACATTCCGGAAAATGGCCGCTTCCAGGGCCTCCCCTTATTCCAGAACCAGGCCGAGCTCCTGACCCACCAGAGCGTTGTACTTGGTCAGAAAGATGTGCTGCCCAGCCCTTATGGTCTTGAATAGCTCCATGTACCCCTTGAGCAGCGGCTTGCGGTGGTGTATGTTGTGTGCGCGGTGCTGCTGCGAGCCGCCAACGCCATGGTTCCCGCCGGTGCTCCCACCACCGGCGGTCCCGCCCTGCCCGTCCTCGGCTGCCTCCCAGTACTGGATCGCGGCGATGGCGCTCTCTACTATGGTGTAAAGCTTCTCAATCATACCAATTCCATGCACCTCGATGCTCGCCAGTGGCGTCGTCTGGCAAATCCTCAGCGTGTTCTCGGCTATCAACACCGCGTTGTAGATGGAAAGTGCCGCGTGCCCCGACTGGGGAACGAGGAGCTTATGTGAGAGGCACAAGTGCCAGAGGCGGTTGAGCAGCCACTGCTGGTTCACTAGGATGTCGGCCTTTTGAGACGAGGTGGCAGCCGCCGAAGAGAGCCACGCCGGAATGGGTGGCGGTGGCCGCTCTGTGGGCGCCATGTGCGCGTGATCCGCTGCCGACGATGCCGTAGCAGACTGCGGTGCCTTCATGGCTGCTGTCCCAACTGCCGACGAGCCTTTTCCCTCAAAATCATGACGGTCAATCTGGTCATAGATCATGACGGCGGTCCGCTCGCTGAGAAAGCGGCAGCCGCCCAAGTCACTCTTACAGTGACCGTTCCAGCAGCGCAAAAAGTCCTCATTTATAGGGTCGAAGAGTCTCATGAGAAGTAGCAGACCCAGCATGCCTGCTGCCTCAGCGTCGTCCTGGATGACGATGCCCGAGGAATCTGCGCTGTCAGCCACGCCGGAGATGGACTCGAGTAGGGACTGCGTCGAGGTACTGGGCTCGCCGACGAAGCCGACAGAGTGATTCCGCTGCAAACCGTATGCTCTGTAGTGATGTTAAGTCATCGTCTCCCGTGGGGTATCTCTCGTGTATGCTCTGATGAAGCCTACCTTTCTGTCACGGACAGCAGGTAGTAAACCCGTAGCCGCTGCTGCTTCTGCTCTGGTGAGCAGTTCAAATAACAGTCGAACTTGTCCAGCCCAAAGATGCATCCCAGTTCGACGGCCTCTCTCATCCTTAGCCAAGCCGCGTTATGCTGGCCTTTCTGGAACAAGCAGGCGAAGAGGAAGACAGAGGTAAAGATCATGTCCATAGTTGGGGACTGGCCAAAGTCCACGACAGTACGCATACGCACGGCCTCCATGAGTAGGAGGTCCACCATCTGTTGGCGAGAAGAAGACGAGGCAGAGCGCTGCTCACTGACACGGACAGGCTGGATAAGGCCGAAGGCGGAGAGGGAGAGAAGCATGGCGCCAAAGTCCGGGTTGGTGCGGTGCTCCTGGGCCAGCAGGCGCGCAAAGACGGAGGAGCGCTTGAGAATGGGAAGGGTCGGATACAGGCGCTCAAAGTAGATGTCGAGCCAACGGATTAGGTTCTCGTCGGTGATGACGGCCGGCCAGCCGCTGGTGGGCACGGAGAGGACATTGCTGCTGCTGGCAGGGGAGGCGTGGGGTATCGGGGGGTGGCCGGGGACGTTGGCGAGGGAATGGTTGTTGTACTGGGACTGGCGAAGGGAGAAGACGAGGTCGTCAAGGGTGTTGGAGGCGGCACTCCCGGTGCGGCCGTCCGGTGAATCAGAGGCAGTCGGGCCGGCGAGCGAGGCGGAGGAGGGCCCGAAGGAGGCAAGCATGCCGTCCCATGACGGGGTCAGCCCCGAGACCTGGTCGGCAGCACCCGGCAAGCCGGAGGAGTCGGCGCCAAACATGAACTGATCTTGCTGATGCTGTTGCTGGGGCTGCTGGAGGCTCTGCTGGGGCATTCCACGGGGGTTTCCGGGGCTTGTATCGGCGGCTTCATGGTTGGAGACGGAGAGAACAGGGGCCGAGGGCGAGAAGGACGATGCTACGGAGGTTGTTTCGGCGTTTCGTATCCGCTTCTGCTCGCGCTCCCGGATCTCATTGAGACGGCTGTGGGCGTCGATGAAGAATATGATAAGTGCCCGGCCAGTTGTAAAGAGGGATATATGGATCAGTGGGGAGATGAAAAGACCACAAAATGAATCATAGAGAGGACGAAGGGGGGGGGTGTGCCCAGGGATGGACTTAAGGGCTGCGACGGGGGTGAGAAAGAGAGACTGAGGGAGAGATGAGGGACGTGAACAGACGCCACAATGCTTCCTGTAAGGTTTGATGCGCCATTCTTCTGTGTGTCTTGTTCGTCTTGTCTCTCTCTCTCTCTCTCTCCTTCTCCTTCTTCTCGTCTAAGACAGGCACACGGCTTACCGTCCAGCAGGGCCCCTCTTGCGATGAGGCGTGGCATATGTGCATTCGAAGCCACGTGAGGCACAATTTGTGCACGGGTTGGTCAGGTCACACTACTGAAACTGTCAACATACATCATTGTACCACACAGTGACGTCGCACAGCAACAACAGCACAGCCCGTATCTAAACCCGTGTCGTGTGCTTAATGTGGCCCGAGTACCCGGGGGGGCGGGGGGTCTATCTGCACCCAGCCGTACCACACGCACAGGTGGGCAGTGTGTTGTAGCCGCGCTAGTATATGTGCGACATATATAAATATATATATATATATGTGCCCATATGAGCGTGTGTCGAAGTGCACAGGTATATGAGAGGAAAAAAGAAAACGAGGGGGCTTGTGTGTGTTGTGCGTGTTTAACATCTGCCAATCAACTGTTCCGTACCTTTGTCTTCCGCAGGCGGCAGTTGTCACAGGCCTTCTTGACAGTCTGCTGCTGCTGCTGGTGCTGCTGCTGCTGCTGCTGTGGGTTCTGCTGACCCTGTGCCTGATTTTGATGGTCATGTTGCTGCTGCTGCTGGTGCTGGTGCTGGTGATGCTGATGCTGATGATCCTGTTGCTGCTGCTGATGCTGCTGCTGTGGTTGTAGTAGTGCCGGCCTGGCTTCGGAGGTGGTCGGCCGTTGTGGGGATAAGGACGGGGACGGGGATGAGTTTGCCATTCATACCTCAGTCGCACACACCAGACTCCCGGAGTCTGATTGGGATTGGGATCGGGGATCTGGATCTGGGCTTCGGATCAATGGGGAGGAGGAGCGTGGAGAATTCGTGTCTCGGCTGCTGTCAGTTGGCATGTCAAGCTGGTCCCGGGGCCCGGTCGATGACGCCCAAAACCCCAGCCCAAAAAGCCAAGACCAGGGCCAGAGGCAAGACAAAGCCAGGAAGCGTGCGCCTGTCTGTGTCTATCCGAGTCTGTGCCTCGTCGCCTGTGCCCAGGGCCTGTCGTGGCACGGCCATGCTGCCCTAGTCCTCTTTCTGGCTGGCCGGAGCAGCCGACCAGTCCTGCCCAAGTGCCCCGGCCGGAGAAACTCTGGCTCCACGCGTTTGCTTCCGAGATTGTCCCTCGGTTTCCCCTTTGGCTCAGGGTTTCATGCTGCTGGTCCCAGATGCAACTCCGCCCACGACCCCATCACCAAGACCGAGAGCTTCCTTTTTCCTGGAATTCCTGGGGCCCCGCACCTGCGAAACTGAATCATGCATGCCTACTGCCTGCAGCCTGTCCTCTGCCTCAGCCGCAGGCTGCTTCTATGCCTTTCTGCTGAGGTGCTTCTGCTTGTCGTTGCGCCGTGCCAGAGTCTGGACCAAGGCCTATGTGCAGTCTAACGTGGTCCGGCCAGCCTCACCCGGACTATCCCTGGAGACCCCCCCTGCCGGCCCCGTTTCGGCCCATCCCAAGCGGTCGACACTATGTAGGGCTGGCTCCTGCGACTGACTACATATCGTATTGCACCAGGCTTGTTTTGATACTTATTGCATGCACATGAACATGCTCATCGTCTGCTCCTGACCCTCGCCTCGTGGGCTCTTCGCGTTGTGTGTATATAAACATTCTCATCGCCGCCTCACTACCCCGGATTTTGACTCTGCAAGTGCTCAGACCTCGACTCCTCAAGCACGGTCTCTTCTCCCTTTTTTTCTTCTTCCTTGTTCGATCGTCAAAACTCTATCTCTCCATACACTGCCGACTCTCTGTCTCACTCTCTCCGTGTGTGTGTCTAATCTTTCAAACTGGTCGCAGTCTGGCAAATTCTTTTGCCTGACCCGCCATTATGAGTCCGACCATGAGCATAGATATGGACGACCAGAAGAATGGTATCGAGAAGATCGATGCACTCGGAGCCATGCATCACGAGGAACCTCCGCAGCCCATCATTGCTCAGGGCAATGCCGTCAACCCCTTCCTGTGAGTAGGCCCGTTGCATCTATCTTCAACTCCGAGATTCTTTCCTCATATCGCCCCCCATCCATGGAAGTCCCATTTCGAATTCCTCAGCCGGCTGACTTTGGGCGTCCCTATCAGTATCTTCGCCTGTGTAACTTTCGCCGCCGCCTCATTTCTCTTCGGATACGACGATAAGGTCATCTCGCCAATCATCGCACTGAAGCCATTTGTGAGTCTCCATGTGTGGTAAACACAAATGCAACCCATAAAATACGAACACGGACCGCGACTAACCTCAGCAATCATTGTCTGTTTTCAGGTCGAGAAATACCAAGGAATCAACGAGGCAACAGGCGAGTTCGTTTTCACGGCGCGAAACCAATCGCTGCTCCTCTCGATCCCTCTGGTCGGGTCTATTATCGGGGCCCTCTTCGCATACCCCTTGAACAACTATCTCGGCCGGAAATGGCCTCTCCTCATCGCCTACGTAGTCTCTGTCGGCGGCACCCTCCTGCAAATCTTCGCCCCGAACCTGGGCGCCTTTGTCGGCGGCCGCTCCATCGTCGCCATCTCCATGGGTATCGCCAACGCTACCGCCCCTCTGTACCTGTCCGAGGTCGTCCCCGTCGCCATCCGTGGTCGTGTCGTGGCCTGCATCAATATCATGAACCTGCTCTCGGGCGTCGTGGCCACCTGTGTCGTCTTTGCCACGAGTACCCGCGATGACAAGCTATCCTACGAGGTTCCCCTGGCCGTCCAGTGCGCCCTGCCCGCCCTGCTCATCCCGCCCACCATGGTCCTGCCCGAGTCCCCACAGTGGCTCATCGGCAAGGACAAGTTCGACCAGGCCCTCTCTGCCCTCCGCAAGCTCCGTGGCAACTCGGACGCTGAGGTCGCCGATGAGCTGCGCGTCATGAAGCTCTGCCAGGACAATGAGCGCTCCCTCATTAATGACGTGTCTTTCTGGAATATTTTCGACAGGCAGAACATCAAGCGCACCATCACTGCCGGCTCCTTCTTCTCCTTCAACCAGATCTCAGGTGTCTTCCTGTCCACCACCTACGCCACCGTCTTCCTGCAGGACATCAACGTTGCCTCGCCTTTCGCTCTGACCATCATTGCCGCTTGCTGCACCCTCGCGGGCTGCTGCATTGCCCCCTTGGTCATCGAGAGGCTCGGCCGTCGCCCGCTCGCCATGGGCGGTATGAGTATGCTCTTCATCCTCGACGTCATTGCTGGTGGTCTGGCTTTCCGCATCTCGGAGCCATCGTTCGCCATCGGGGTTGCCGCCTGCTCCTTCATGTTCAACTTCTTCTGGGGAGCCTCCTTCTACTCCCTGTCCAACGTCATGCCCTCCGAGATCCCGACCACAAAGCTGCGAAGCTACACCATGTCCTACACCATCGCCTGGGCACAGACCACCGCCGTCATCACCACCGTCGTTGTGCCACAGCTCACTGCCGCCGACGGAGCTGGTCTCGGCGCCAAGACATATCTCGTGAGTGGACCCCCATTATGTACCTACCCAGCGTTGCTGCGCCGAACGGTTTACTGACTGAATCTACCTTCACAGGTCTTTGCTGGCTGCATGCTGGGTGTCATCACCTTTGTCTACTTTCTGCTGCCCGAGACTAGGGGCAGGACTTTTGCCGAGATTGACGAGATGTACGACGCCAAGATCCCCATGTGGAAGTGGAGGAAGTACGAGACGTCAACAACCGCGAAGACGGCCAAGAAGATCGAGATCTAGAACAGAGGTGTATGATAGACGGGGAGCTAAGGTGTATATGTATAAAGCTATGTATGATGAAGAGACGAGGATACCCACATGCACTCAATTGCATAGAATTGCTTTCATCTCATGTCTAAACCTTGATTGAGTGAAACATTGCTCCAGAGCCTGTGCCGAACCCTAGAGGGAGTCATAAGGCAGTCGACTGGCCAAGCTCGTATGATTGACTGACTTGAGTGGCATTTCTTGGAGCATAGCACAATGATAGGAAGCGAAACTGAAGTTGCAGCTCGCCAATGATAAGGTCCACGACGTTCTGAGGGCCTCAGAATGACTTTGTACGCTCGGTGCCCACGCATCTCCTTTTGAAAACTGGAACTCAGGAAGATGGAGCGGTACTTGATGGAATCCCGCGGTCACAAGTCTTTGCGCTCCACAATAACTAGTGGAACTCGAGAACAAGGAAGACGTTAGGATTGTCCAAACGAGGCAACAGACACATCAACCACAGTATGCCCGACCCACTTTCGGCGCACCCAATCCAAAGCCAGATAGCCACATGTGGCAGATAGCCAGTACCGAGATTTGGAGTTCCTGCATCAGAGCTCTCAACTAGGCTTGGAATGCCTATAAGCTCCCCACGGCCCACACGCAATGACACCTGCGTTCAGAAAGCAGAAAATACCATCCAGAATCCAGGGATGGCGGGGCAAGCTCCGGAGTGTAGTTATATAAACTAGCAGATAGTTAGAACATTAGTACACTCGGCGAGATATATTTGAGGCATTGAGAACTTCAAAGCCTTCCTCCCAGAAGCCATTAACTGGACGAGCCTACTCAACGACTTCTCTCAAGATTATACTTACAGTTTGAGGGGGTAAGCTCCTGCAGTGACTTTTCCCTCTGTCATGAATCATCAGAAGGTGGACATGTTCACCGGGTTAACACGCAAAGTGAGTTGAGTATTGCATGTTCAGTCCTGTTGAAAAAATAAAAAGAGAAAGTCTACTAGGTACCTGGGAAGTATGTATCCATGTCGAGACTTTCGTCCTAGGTCCGAGTGTCAGTGTCTGTGAAAGACCGAACGACAAGTGTAATGGCAGGGTGCTGATGCCGGTGTCCCGGGTCAAGCATTCGATATGGTCCCCGTCATCATCACGAATGGCGGCAGAGGGGGTCTTCAAAACATGAGAACCCTCACCACGGGCGTAGCCATAAGCACCGCCATCCCACTTGCGGGAACGGCCAGTGAGAGCCAGCATGTTGCGGCTGCTCTCAGCGATGTACATGGCTAACTTGGGTTAGCAATGGCAGTTGAAGGCGGACGGTGTGACAGGCAGAAACTCGCGGGGCCCAATATCAGGCTGGTGCCAGCTGCAATGGCGTCAGAGCACTCGCCACTCGTCGAGACCTGGGCTGCCAGATGGACGGCGATGGACGAGGAAGAACATCGAAATTAAGAGGTAGTTCCTTGTGGATCATAGGCTGGCGGATGTCGAGTCCGGTCTTATGGTGCGCGAGCAGGAATGGCCAGAGCACAGGGGCTAAGACGATTGTCAACTTGAAAGGATCGAGTAAGTAGCACTTCCCTTGTGAGAACAGCTATAGACGCTTCCTAGCCCCTCCTGTTGGACCGAGGCGTTGAAGCTGTATGATTCCCACTGAGGGTGGCCAAGTCGGTATGATATTGATGAGTGTGGCCCATATCTTTTCTTCTCATTTCTGGGTGTCCACATGGCGTCAAAGAGAGCGTTCCGGGCGGCTCTGATTGCTCCGACTCGGGCCCCAGAAAATGGCTGATCTCAGCCAAATCAGCCACGGGTCAATCCACCCGCACCCTAACCCTAGCCTCAACCGCCTCAACACCAGCCAACAAGTCCCCAGCCGGCCCAACTCCAACCCGGGCCTCCCTCGTCGCTCCGCACCCTTCCAGCTGCCATCGCTAGCCCAAATGCACCAATGGCTAACCCAACCAATCCATTGCTTAACAACAATCGGAGTGACTTTGCTCGCACTTGCTCGGGTCACCTCGACCATGGCTGCGCCTCGTCGTCTGACTTGAGTCTGTCCGTCGCCCTGTGGCTTCCACGGACCTCAGGAGGATAAGAAAGGCCTTCGGCCCTGCTCGCTCTAGATCATGATGAGGAAGAAGATGATTATTATTCTGATGATTACGCTGACCCAACACTGCTGACGACCATCTCACAACAAGTTCACAGTCCAACAGTCACTCCAGGTAGACGGACGTCGACGTGCTACCGACACCACCAGAAAACAACATCGTATCCGACATGTCACCCACGATCCTCTTCCTCGGCGCCACCGGCGGCTCCGGCTTCTCCACCCTGCGTCGCAGCATCGCAGCCGGCTACTCGTGTGTCGCACTGTGCCGCACGCCCTCGCGCCTGTCCGACAAGCTGCCCGAGTCGCAGCGCAACGCCTCGAACCTGCGCATCGAGCAGGGCAACGTCGTCGACCGCGACGCCCTCGCCAGGTGTCTGGTCCGCCCAGGCAGCCCCGCCGCCCTCGTGGACGCCGTCGTCTTCACCATCGGCGGCGCCTTTTCCTTCACCAAGTTCTCAAACGACCAGCCGCACGTCTGCGAGGACGGCATGAAGGCCCTCATCGCCGCCCTGGCCGACGCCCGCTCCGCCGCCGGCGCCACCGGGAACCCGGCCATCATAGCCGTCAGCACCACCGGGATGTCCGAGCACGGCCGCGACTACCCCGTGTCGCTGTGGCCCATCTACGGCCTGATGCTGAAGCAGCCGCACCAGGACAAGACGGCCATGGAGGCCCTGATGGTCGGCAGCGGCGAGCCCTTCACCATCGTGCGCGCCAGCCTGCTTACCGACGGCGACGAGAGCAACAAGCCTATCCGCGTCGGCATTGAGGACCCAAAGGCCCGCAAGCTCGAGAGCAAGGAGGTTGGCTACACAATCTCGAGGGAGGATGTGGGCAAGTGGATCTTTGACAACCTACTGGCCGGCGACCGCCGCAGGTGGACGGACAAGGTTGTCTCCATCACCTACTGAGCCCCGCGGTTTGTTGCTGGAGCCCGTGTTTGCCCCGGCCACATTGTCGGCCTCGGATGGCTTTCTTGGATGTTTGTTTGCGCCGTGTCGCACCGCTAGATACCTTGTTGCAATATTCCTTTTCGCAGTCCTGTTGCATATACTTTGGGGAGTCATTTTCTGCCGTAATAATAACATGATATTTGGGCTCATCTTGACCAGAGCCCCATCCCACAAGTGGCAACAGTCCACTTCACCGTTCCCTCTGGATTGCCCAGAACAGCTGAGGTCCAGGCAAACGCGACCCGGGCCTTGTCTTGGGTCATCTGTATCACCGTCCATGAAGTCATTACTGCACTCTTGTTACCAAAAATTCTGTCATGTTACCTACTTACCTGGATCCGTATGGTATGCGCCCACCCTGTTTGCCCATCAGCCTGGAGGCGCTCGGCAGCCTGGCAGGCGGGCCCAAGCAGCACGAACCTTGTCCATACCCACAACCGCAGCCGCGGCCGCAGGCGATCCGCGGCGCCAAGATCAGAGCGCGGCTGTGAGAAAGGAGTGTGGGCTCTCGGTCCGTCGTCCTACATAGTACAAAGTGGGCTACTGTGGAGAGGAGAGAGTACATGCGCATCTCTACTATGTACACGGGAGTCTACTTGGACCCCTCCTGCAGTCATGCTCGGCTAGCAGGCCGACTCCAAACACCAACATCAACTCACCAAGTCTTGCACCGTCACCTCACCACCAGTTATTTTCAACCAACAGCCCACCTGCTGCGGGGGAGCCTGTCGGTCCCTGTCGGTCCCTGTCGGTCCTTGTCTGTCATTGGGCCGTGGGTCTCGCTGCCCTGGGCGACTCCATAGACAGCCACCAACAGCACCACCCTGAGGCGCTCTCGTGGCCAGCAGTTCCGTCATGACTGCCACCAACAGGATCAAGGTGAGTGAAAAGCCGAGCCAGCGGGTGGCCTCCGTCCTCGTGGCCCTCCACCTGGGCACACCCTGCACCGACGTTTGCTGCTTGTGGCCCCTGCAGGCCATGCAGTCATGTTTCAAGACCGAGTGAATGGCAACGCTCCCGACGGGCTGACTCGTCGCGTCTGCCAAACCCTATTCTGGAATAGGAGTGCAAGTGCATGACGGACTGGGCATTGGGTTTTATTCACAGCCTCATCTATTTACATATAGCTGACAGCTCGCTTCTCTGTGTGTTACCTTCCTCTTGCCTGCTTCCCATCAGATCCATTCGCAACATTCCCAGTCCTTTCTGTATTCCTACTTGTCTGATTCCCTTCCACCTCTTTCGTTCTTTGACTTGGAGCCCCTTAATCTGGAATTCGGGAAGACCATCTCATCTCACTCATTCGAGCAACCACCAAACCGACTGCACCTGTTGCATTTGCCTGCTTCGCTCCTTTCTGTCTTCCCCAGCAGAAGTCTCTCCCCACCCCCCACAGCAACAATGCTTGCATCCACTGCCCTCCGAAGCCTCTTCACCGTGGCGCTGGCCGCCACTTCCACTGCTGGCATGAGCCCCAGCCTGAAATATCGGCGACAGAATGGCTCGGCCACTGACGGTGCGAAGAAATTATTGCTCGGCGGTGGACCCTCGGGCATTGTCGGCGCCGCAGACTTCGACGGGGCATCCTTCAATGTCGTGGCCAACGAGTCGACCCCCGGCACCTCAGCCAGCTGGATGGTGTTCAAGGAGCCAAACCTCCTGTACGCTGTGGAGGAGAACAGCAATAGCACCAGGCTCTTCAACGTACGTCCTACCGGCTCCCGTCCACTCTGACACCCAACCTGCTGACCTCGTCGACCCAGTTCGACCCTGCCACCAACGACCTGAAGCTAGTCCAGGACGCCACCGGATCTTCAGGGGTTGTCTCCCTCGAGTTCAACCAAGACAAGACCGTCCTTGTTGGTGCTGCCTTTGGTCAGGGCCAGATCGACGTGTGGGATGTCTCGGCCCCCGATGGAAGCCTCAAAGTAAACTTCCGACACCCCGTCCACCACGGTCCACGGGATATGGTGTAACAGCAGGGCCTTTTTCTGACCGCACAGTAGCTCCTGAAGCAGATTCCCGCCGGCGGCACCCCAGGTCCCGTCACGGGGCGTCAGGACAGCTCTCGTAAGCTCTGTCCATCCCCCCACGCCGTGTTGTTGTGCACTTGAGACCCGTCGTCTTGGCTGACGATGGCATCCAGACCCCCACCAGGCGCTCCTCGACCCCAGCGGCCGCTTCTTTGTGGTCAATGACCTCGGCACAGATTCTGTCCTCGTCCTCGACAGCGAGAACGACCTCAACATCTCCAATCGTGTCACTGTCGAGGCCGGAAACGGCCCGCGTCACGGCGCCTTCATTCCCGCCGGTGCCGACAAGGCTACCCACTACTTCTTGGCCTGCGAGATCACCTCGGCCGTCAAGGCCTTTGAACTGACCTACACGGGAGACAACCTCGAGTTCAAGGAGATCCAGTCCCTCTCCACCTTTGGCGCCGACTTCCCGCCCGCCAACGCTACCTCCGCCGCGGCAGGCGAGCTCGTGACCAGCTCTGACAACAAGCACCTCTACGTCTCGAACCGCCTCACTGGCAACCCCACCGACAGCATCTCCCACTTCTCCATCGATGCTACCAACGCCGCCGCCCCCCTCGCCTTCGTGGACCAGATCAGCTCGGGCGGCCTGATTCCGCGCATGTTCTCGCTGTCTTCGGACGAGAGCCTGCTCTTCTCCACCAACCAGGACGGCGAGAACGGCCTGCTGGCGTTGTCCAGGGACGCGACCACGGGCAGTCTCACCGAGGCCCCCGTCGCCAGCCTCGCCCTCGATAAGTTCGGAGGTTCCACTTTCGGGCCTCAGTTTGTCATGGAGGTCGGCGCCAAAGGAAGCAATTCTTGAAGAGGGAAGTGGACATGAGAAGGTCAGTTACGGCGTATAGCATGGGCGCTTTGTTGGTCTGTTTGGTTGCGTCTTTGACTATGAAGGCTTTTCTTCTGGTGCATTGGAACTCGGTAGAAAAGGGAAGGCCACAGATGTTTTATGCTGGCAGGAATCCCGAATAATGCTCGCGCACCTCGACACATTTGCCTCCCGAGATGATGACTATGCCAGCTGCGTGAAGAAGTCTTGTCCCGTGACGCTCCCGGGAAGCCAGATTGGGAAATGCCGTGAATCTGCGTGGTGGAGAGTCAGGGGCGGCGCCTTGCAGCGATGGGTTTCCATGTCGTGCACCCATAGCCGGCAGCATGACATGCCGGGGGCTGGCATGGATTGGCCGGGGCCCTTGATTCCTCGCCTTCTCCTGTGGAGTCAGTCTGGCGTAGCTCCTGTTCCCAGTCACTAGAGATTGTACATGAGATACACTGGTGACTCTGCTGCCGGATAAGCTGATGCACACGGCGTATTTGTCCCTCCAATTACAAAAGGCGTGCCGATTCGCTGCCGATGACGGAGCCGGTGCGAGTTGCTGCCAAGCCCCGGCCGGCCCTTTAAGACCTTCCTCCGCCGTCCTCACCAACATCAGAAACCACCTGCAGTGATTATCTGCACCGCCGAAACTGACCCCCAATCTCGGTCTTTATCTCTCACCTCCGTACTCGTCAGCAAGCGAGTTGATTCGCACACCACCGCAGGCTGAAATACACCGGCAAAAGAAGATGTCGCCCTACGCCCCCAAGTTGGGAGACCCCGTCTCCTCCCTCGACACCCCGTCCATGATCGTCGACCTCGACCTGATGGAGGCCAACATTTCCAAGCTCATGTCCCAGCTCCTCCCCACCGGCGTCGACATCCGGCCCCACCTCAAGACCACCAAGTCAGCCGCGCTCGCCCGCCGCCTCAACGCCGCCGGAGCCAAGGGCGGCTGCGTCGCCAAGCTCTCGGAGGCCGAGGTCCTGTGCTCCCTGGGCTTCGACGACCTGCTCATCACCTGCGAGATCGTCGGCGCCCCCAAGGTGCGGAGGCTGGTCGACCTGTTCGCGCGGCACCGCAGGCTGAGGATCGTGGTCGACGACGCGGCCGCGGCCAGCGCCATCGACGACGCCCTGCGCGCGGCGGGCTTCACGCCGGACGACGCCATCATGACGCTCATCGACCTCGACGTGGGCCTGCACCGCGCGGGCGTCAAGCCCGAGGGCGCGGCGCGGCTGGCGCGCCACGTCGCCGGGCTGGCGAACCTGCGGCTCGTGGGCGTCCAGGGCTACGAGGGCCACCTGCAGCACGTGCACGGGGCCGAGGAGAGGCGGCGGCTGTGCCTCGAGAGCATGGCCGTCCTGACTGGCACGGCCGAGGAGCTGCGGGCCCAGGGCCACGACATCCGGGTCGTCACCACCGGCGGCACCGGCACCGCCGAGTTCTGCGCCGCCGTCCCCGGCGTCACCGAGGTGCAGCCCGGCAGCTTCCTCTTCATGGACACCGACTACCGCAACGCCGTCGGGTCCTTCTACGGCAACAGCCTCACCATCCTGTCGACCGTCCTGAGCAGGCAGGGGCCGAACACGGTCACCATCGACGCCGGGCTCAAGTCTCTGACTACGGACAGTGGCCTTGCCGAGGCCAAGGACCAGAGGTATACCTATGGCGTCCTGGGTGATGAGCACGGGAGCCTGAGCTGGGAGCCCGGTACCCCTGACTTGAATGTTGGTGACCGCGTCGAGATGGTCCCGAGCCACATTGACCCCACCGTCAACTTGCACGACTTCTACTATGCATACAGGAAAGGTGTCGTGGAGGAGATCTGGGCCGTCGACGCGAGAGGCAAGGTCCAATAATTCAAGACGAAAATTAAAATGAGGAAAAAAAAGTAATAAGTAATGATTATATTCAAGCAAGACCTTGAACCTTTTATATGAAGAGCTGAACTAAAGCAGTGCTTTTCATGTATGTGTGTATATTATGATTCTATTTTATCAAACTACATCGCCACATTTAAGGGTCATATATATCAATGTGTGTTAACTACCACAATTGTTGTTCTTAACTATCAGAGGTTTTGCTTGGGCCAATATATCCTTCCCTGGCTTCGTCTGTTTTGTTGGTTTTCGTCTAGTTAACCGTGACTCGTGGCTGCCGCTTATTTAGGTAGCGCTGATGGGGTTTGCGGCCAACGCAGCAGCGGACCCCCAAACTGTGCCTGCTCAAGACTGCGCCTGGCGCTGCGGCCCTCAGACTCACACGTATTAGTTTCCCATAACATTGCACACCCCTCGGTTCTCCCGGTCTGTCTTGTTCTGTCTTCCTTCCGGACCAAAGACGTCGAACTACAACTGCGGCCACAAACTGGTATTGCTTGTTATCTTGGGGTGATCCCCGGATCCGCATCCTCCACACCTCCTCATCTCGCTGCATAACTCGAGTCGGTCTCAGTGGCGTCTCACCCACTTCCGACGCCTCGATTCTGGCCTGTTTGCCAACCGGAGCCGTGACAGCACGCAACCCAACGATCGGCGTTTTTATACCTGTTATACAGCTGTCAGCTGTCAGCGGTCAGTCTCGGTTTCCCTTGCAAGCTCTGTCACTGCATCTGCACCCGAACTTGACCGGGCCGCTCAGAAGAATGGCTGACTGACTGACTGTGTGACCAACCGACAGTGGGACGCCGGCCATGGTGGCATCACTGGCGGCCAAGCGAATGGCCAAGGAGCGCCAAGAGCTCGAGAAGGCGAGCAGTCAGGAGGAGAACCAGGACTACTTTGTCATATTCCAGGACGACAACCTTTTCGAGTTCGATGCCTACGTCATTGCCCCCGACACCATCTACCGATATCGACTCTTGAAGCTGCACTTTGAGATCCCCCAGAATGACTACCCGTTGAAGCCCCCGAAAGTGAAGTTCATCCAGCATACGGGCCACAGGATTCATCCCAACCTCTATGTTGAAGGGAAGGTCTGTCTCAGCATTCTCGGGTAGGTCCAGTTCCCTCTTTCGTCCGGCTCGGCTTTGTTCACTCCCTCCCTTCACGCACGAATCTGCACCGCAATAACTACTTTTACTGACGAAAGACCACCCGATAGCACCTGGGAGGGGGAGCCATGGGCCTTCAGCATGACCTGCGTACGTGAAGTCATCCCTCCCTGGCCTGGCATCCAAATCCCAGTGCCTAGCTCTTGCCAGTAGTAGCATCTGGGGTCCTACAGGCATCCGCTTGCCTGCGATTGTAGGCATGCTTGTGCCGAGCAAACTGCTGATATGACTCCAACTGTCTAGAATGCCGTGCTTATCACCATACGGTCCCTTCTGGATGACGAGCCGATGAAACATGAACCCAAACAGAGCAACCGTCCCTCTTTCAACCAATTTGTTCAGTACTCCACCTGGAAATGCCTCCTTCTTGACTACATAGCCAAAGAGACAGACCCCACGGCCAAGGCCTGGCTGAACAGTTACGTCCGGAAAAACGGCCAGGCGATGCTTCGTGAGCTTTCGAGGCAACAACAAGAGGCCAACACAAACAAGCAGGAGAGCGTGAAGAGCGCCTACGACGGCCATGTCATGAAAACAGACTACCCAGCCTTGATCAACGAGTTGAGGGCCGCAGTGGCCGCAGCCAATCATGAGCACAGCGCTGCCAACAGTGCCCCAAAACCGCCACCAGCGCTTGGGCAAGAATGGGATCCGAAGCGGAAGGGAGGCTCCCGCCAGGACAGCACGCTCGAGGTCGACGATGGCGAAGAGGAGGAGGATAACGATGAGCAGGCGAGGAGGAAGCGCACGAAGACCACTGCTAGTGCCAAGCACCCGCCTGCCCCAGACATCATCGACCTTACGTGAAATCTCTGGGGGGAACCTGGAGTTCAAGATGGAGTTTGGCTCAGGTGGAGGCTGGCCCTCTGCGTGCATGTGAGCATTTGAGTCTCGCAAAGGGAGCAGGTTAGACTTGCTCGGGCGATTTGATCATCCAGAAAGGATGAGCAGACATTGCTGTCGCTCTTTGAGGGTCATCGCTGAATGCGCGAGACATAAACGTCTGGTAGAGCGCATATTGGGGAATATTACACTATTAATAGGGAGTAGCGATTCGTATAATGTAGCTCTTCGCTTGAGCTCTTAAGCGATTGTGTAAGCCGCGACGGGCAAAATGGTAAAATCAACATCAAGTATCATAGGCTCTCTCGGGCGCCGTCTGCCGTTCATGAGGCAGACTTCTTTCCGGGTCAACTGGCTATCCATCTAGTTTCTTACGTAGGTAGCCTAATGCTTGGAACTCGGGCTTCGACTACATATGTATGCCAACTCAGCCATCAAGTGCCCCTTGTTAAAAAAACTACAGGCTAACCATTCCCTCTCTTCTCAACGATGATAAGTAAACTCATACCTGCATCGATTGACTCTACTGAATCTGACAGGAGTATATGCGACGTGACGAATATCGACGTTTGAAGCATTTGAATGCTTTCACAGCTGCGCTCCGATGTAGCTCCCGAGTAGTGTGTCGAAATGGACCCCTGACTTACTACCACGTGCGCCAATCCACGGAGACCGCTCCGGAGTCAATGGCGACTTGCGACCGACAATCTGCGTGGAAGTGCATTTCATTGTTCGCTAAGCCTGTCAGCATGAGCGGAAGTGTCCGAGGCTCTGGGCAAGCAATAAGACTATCCCTGAAATGGTTAGATAGCGGGTGAATATTCACGAGATGTATCGGAATTGTAATCTCCTTTAAACTCTGTCTAGTCATTTGCATTTCTATGTATAGGCTTGGCAAACTGTCTTCCCCCTTTGAAAGAAATTCGATCAGTAATCTCCAACATCATCAGACCGGTTCAGCCAGCAGTCCACCGATTCAAAAGGCCTTTCCTTCGCCAAAATGATTGTTGGTTGAAGCCACTCGTTATCCAAAGTAGTCGCTCTTTTCCTCTTGCTTTGCAAAACATTCATTATGAAGTCGCTCGCTATCTTGTCTGTGCTTGCCAGCTTGGGCCGCGCTAAACCGTTGCACCCAAGATCATCGCCTCTCGAAGCCTCGCTAGAACTGGGGCCCCTGGATGCGTCGCTCTTGTCCGGTCTGGGCGCCACTCCAGGGGCCCAAGACGCCGGCCGGCGGCCCTTCAGGCTGACATGGCTCGACACGTTCAGCGGCGGGGCCGGGAAGTCGCCGTCGTCAGCGAACTGGATCTTCTCCGAGGGGACGCAGTACCCGGGGGGCGCCCCGCGCTGGGGCAACAATGAGTTCCAGTACTACACCGACTCGACGGAGAACTCGGTGCTGACGGGGAAGGGCACCATGAAGATCATCCCCCGCGAGGCGCCGGGTTCCATCCGCAACGCCACGATACTGTACACCTCCGCGCGCCTCGAGAGCCAGCGGACCGACTTTGCCGCCGAGGAAGGCGGCAAGATGTACGTCGGCAGCCGCATAAAGCTCCACAGCGTCGACAGGACGAGGATGCAAGGCGTCTGGGCTGCCTTCTGGACGCTCGGCGAGTCGTTCAGAGGGAACTACACCAATTGGCCGTGGGCCAGTGAGTGGGACCTGCTTGAAGTCCTCAACGGGGACCCGAAGATCTATGGCACCCTCCACTGCGGTTTCGCCCCCGGTGGGCCATGCAACGAGTACAACGGCATCGGGAATGGAGGCGTGCCTTGGGTGTTCGATGCTTGGAATAATGTTGGTATCCTTGTTGACCGGAACATAAGGGCCAACGAGACCTGGAGGGATGAGAAACTAGAGTGGTATCTGAACGGTGACCCAGTCCACACTGTCAAGGGCGGTGACGTGGGTGACTTTGACACTTGGGAGAAGATCGCCCACGAGGGCCATTTCCTCCTTTTTAATGTTGCCATGGGAGGAAACTGGCCAGGTCCCCCAAACAACTTGACTGTCTCGGGAGAACAGGTTGCGATGGAAGTTGACTATGTCGGAGTTTGGAACTCGGCTTACTAGCCTGATTCGGTTGGATTTCTCTAGAATATACATGAGTTCTTTTGTAAGCATTAAAATCTGGCTGCATCTATTGTCTGTAAAGACATTCAACAGAGTGATTATCAGCTTTGATGGCAGCCCATAACTTTTTAATTGTACGTATGTACCCTAGTAGCCAGGATGTTTTGTAACGGAAGTTGCCGTGTCTTGTCTAAGCCTTCCACTCTCCAGCTTCCGCTCTTCGACACAGCTCAAGCAATGTTTGTGCTGCAAAAGCGAAATCGTCGAGGTTCAAATAAATTTGCCCGCTGATCCTGGACCAGAATGCTCCGGCGTAGAACTTTGTTGGCATGTACGTCTCGTGTTTCTGTGGCAGTTCTTCCTGAATCCACTTGGCGATGGGTACGCCTTGAGCTTCTTGGACCCCGAGCTGGGCCAGAGTCAGCGGCAGCCTCACGTTCGTGAAGCAACATTGCTGCAGCGAACTTGAATGTCTGCCGAGAACCTCAGTCCCCAGTATCTCCGCCATCAGCTTTCCCCCTTCCCTGGCAATATGCTCGCAATACCCCCGGATCCTTTCTTCTCCACCGCACACCTCTTGTCGCCATTTGAGGGCTACGGGGACGCAGATGAAGGGGGTAGTATCTGTGGTGGACACCTTGAGAAAGAGACGCACGAAGTAATCTGAGGTCTTCATATTTTCCCGCGGTCCAACCGTCTCGTAGCCCCAGGAGGTGGGGAATGTGGTTCGTATTAGATGCTGGTTTGAATAGGGTACGTAAAGAATTGCGCAGCCTCGTGGGACCATTAACCATCTATCATGAGTATTCCGATGTTAGCAAACGGCGATTTTATCGGGAACAAAAAGCGATTCTTGACAGACTTGTAACAGTTGCTTATAAAGAAGTCCGGTCTTGTTTTCCCCAGGTGGGACAAGTCAATGTGACCGATCCCGTGCGCCCCGTCGACAAAACTTCGAATCCCAAGTTTCCTGCATGACTCCACCAACGCCTCCCAAGGGAATCGTACCCCGGGAAACGTTGACACGGTATCACACGCGGCCAACTTGACAGACTTTCCCGATGTCCTCAGAGAACAGACCGTAGTCTCAAATCTCTCCAGGATTTCGTTGTCCGCGACGGATAGGTAAGGTTTACGCTGCACAGCGTTATGCTGGTCCCTTCTGCAATGGATTGCAGTGTCTTCAGACAAGCGCCGTAAATTGTGTTGAAGTGTACTACGGCATCTCCCTTCTCGAAGTCAAGATTGCGCAGGACGGTGTTAATGCCAGTGGTAGCATTTGGGATAAAGACTACCTCTTCCGCATCAGCACCCAGGAGTGGGGCTATGGAAGAACGGGCGGCCTCAAGTAGCTTTGGGTAGGTATATCGAATGAAGGTGTCAGGCCTTTTCTCAATGTCCAGCTGAAGTTGCCGCTGGTAGTCGGCCACAGTCCTAGGGAATGCCCCGAAGGACCCATCTGCAAGCATTGAGAGTCAGCTTTAAAATGACCGAGGAACAGATTTTGTTAGAAAATAGGGTGGAAAAGGCTGCAGGGTGCCCATAGCGTTTGAGACATGGCCTCCGAGCAATCGTTATACCCAAGAGTGTTAAAAGTGACCCCCGGAAGCTGCTTACGATTGAGAGGTCTGTAGCCTTCAGAAAATGAGAAATGACGCTGGCGGACCTCGATGCCAAATGCCGAGACCGGTTTCTCCTCTGAGGGTTTTATTATCACTGTTGTGGTGTCCATGGTGGTGCTGAAATGTGCATGCGCGATGGCAAAGGATACGACACAACCAAGTTGAAGGGCAAAAACAGCAGGAAGCAGTCAGGCAGCACAACAATCAAGAAAATTAAATGCGTTGTAGGAGGACATGGACGGATGTGACCGTGGCACAGTGTTGCGTCCACTAGCCAATAGGAAGCGATTGGGCATGCAACAGTCCAGTTATCACCAACAGACAGACGCTTGCCCCATTTTGGACAGACAGAGCGGCACGTACAAAGAGGCAGATTCATGGATAAGTATCGAACAGACCTGCTGAGGGACCTGGCCTGGGCTCGCTCCTTCAATGTTACCACGGCGCACTGCAACCCCCTTCTCTACCTGCCGCTCACCATCCCACCCCCGGAAGAATTGATACACTCACATATTCCGAGGTTACGTGCATGGATCCTCTGTCCCTTACTGCCAACGTCGCTGCTATGGCCCCATGTTCGCTGTCCTGTCCGGTCGGAATGCTGAAGAAGAGAATGACGGAATGAAATTCCTCTGGTCGGCATGATCTGGCTTCCTAGGCTTTTAAACTGAGAAGGTCCATCATTGCTATTTGTTTCTTTCTCTGGTGCTGAACGATGTTGGACACAAACTCGTCGTGCCTTTCCTGTGATTAAGCCAAGTAAACCACCTAGGTAATAATTCTAAATGATGTTGCCCTAGACTTCGTACATATAGGCACGGCCACCTAATCCATAAAAGAATTCGTGGATCTATTTGTTTTCGCCTTCCTCATGTCGAGCAGTCATGGATCACTACACCTAGGTAAACATGGCCTGCACCGAATATGCAATTCTAACAATTATGTTAACTATTGGGGGGACTGGAGTTTAGATGACTTTTATAAAATGCCTCCAACCACCCGGCGCTCAGCCTGCAGGCGCTCAGTCCGCTCACCTGAGGGACAGTCTTGTGTGTTTCGAGAAGTCGTCTTTGCCGGGGAAATGTGAGAAAAAACATCGAATTGAGGACGTTCGGAGAACAAATGACATCTTTACTACCAGCGGCACTGGCAGGACGCGAACCCACCTTGAAAGGTTTCCGCTAGAGCTGGCAAAATATAAACAGACGCTCTGAGAGGCTTGATGAGCTTGTGCCTTTGTTATGCTGATATCTTTCGTGCCTGAGTACGGATTGTTAGGACAGTGGCGAATGGTGCTTCGCGCGGAGCGTCCTTGCACATGTCTGATGCGTTCTTGGAAGTCAGAAGATGGACGAACGGCCCCGTACTGATACAGCGGACTGCCTGACATTGGTTGATTTTCTATATATTTTTGCTTTGACGGTTGTCCTCGCCCCAAGTTCAATTCATCTATATCGACGAGCAGAGTCATTCCCTCATCCCAGCACAATCACGGCTTGTTCCGGGGGCCGGCGGAGGCCACCTTCGTCCATTCGGCAAGATACTGTTGCATCAGAAAAAGCACTCGTCTACATTGCATTTAGACATCGCAGCTGATTATTGTAGTGACGAGTGAAATTGTCGATGATTTCAGCATGGTATGCGGAGTAGGTAGGTGTTGTGGTCCTCGAAGGGGCGATTGATCCGGCAAGAGCTGGGTCGAAGTCCGGCACGGGCAAGCGGGCAAACATGGCGGCGAGCAGGGTCCGGGACGGTTCGGATCCGGGCGAGATTTGTGGTTGTGGCGGTGGTCCGGCCTCGCGAGGGGTTTGTCGATTTCTGGGAGTCCGGGCAAGTGATTCGGTCACGGCTTTCTCACAATCACACGCAAAGCCAACACTTTATCACAGCAGACTCAGCAAGTCACGTCGGTAGACTTTTCAACGATGTCGGTCGGAGGGAGGGCAACGTCTGGAGCGGCCAGGCGAAGGAAAAGAATCAAGACGAGTCCCGCCTACGTTGGTGGTCCGGCATAGTTGGCTTGGCCCCAGACGAAGTACCAGATTGTCGAGATCATGGTGAAGGCGACGAAGACGACAGACGCATAGTTCATGGTGGCAGCCATGACGGGCACGGTGGTCGGCATGCAGAACAGAGGTATAGCTAAAAGTGACCAGGCTTCACGTAGTCATCAACCCAAGTCAGCACAACAACAACAAAGATGAACACTGCAAGCACGCATATGCACACGGGCGCGCGGAACTCTGCTCGGGGTCGCGCACGCGCACACGCAGACTCACGCCCAACGGAGGCGCATCCCAGGGCTGTGCGGCGCATATAGGGGGGCAGACAAAATGACAAGCCGTCGAGGCGGCAGGCGGACTGAGTAAGACATACCGAGCGCGACGTAGTTGCAGACAAGACCCAAAGCGCCTAGGTGGAAGCTAGCATCCTTGATGGCCTGCCTCTTGTTCAAGAGGCTAACGGCAATGGGCATGGCGTAACTCGTCGTGAGGCAGATGACGCCTACGCCGGAGAAGGCGTTGAATGCGGCGGTCGAGCCGAAGTAGATGACGCCAAGGATGATCTGGACAACCATGGACAGCATCATGGCGTTGAAGGGAACACCCAACTTCTTGTCGACAGTCTTCCACAGTTGGGACCCGGGAATGGCGCCGTCCCGGGCGAAGGCCCAGATACACCGCGATGCGGCTGTTGTGCAGCCGATGCCACAGTTGAGAGCGAGCAGAAGCAGGGGCACGAGCAGTGCAAAGGAGCCACCTGACGAGCCCACGGCGGACTTGATGATGGACGGAACCGGCTGGCCCGATGCCAGGGCTATGAGGTCGTCGATATTCGGAAGCACGAACATCAAGGGGATGAGGGTCAACAGGCCGGCAAATGTGTTGAGCACGACTGTGCCGACCATGGCCTTCGGGACCTGGGTGGCGGGTGCTCGCACCTCCTCACACATGCTGCAGCGAGTTACATGTCAGCCAAGAAAGGGGGCCAATCAGACGCCAGGGTCAACCACTGGATAAATCACAGGGACGTACGAGATGATCATGCCCGTCGACGAGGTGGCATATGCAGCCTGCAGGAGGCCGACACAGAAGGACCAGCCAGGCACCCAGCCGGAACGGGGCTCGAAGGTGGTGAATGCATATTCGGCCGAGTGGCGGCCGTTCTTTGCGATGGCGAGGATGCAGACGACGATAGAGATGAGGCCGGCAAATGTCCAGAAGATGGCGGCAGTGTCGAGCCATGGCAGCCACTTGTCAGCCAGGGCCGACACGGCATTGCACAGCAGCGTGATGGCCAGGAAGATGAGGAAGACCTGGTACGTCTCGGGGACGAAGATCATCTCGCCGGCCTCGTCCTCAAAGACGCCGATGCAGGCAACTAGAAACTGGGCGGTGCCGAAGTTGACGGCGAGGGTGATGGTCACGTTACCGACAACGTACAGCCAACCGCAGACCCAGCTGGCCACGCGCTTCCACCGGGGCGGCGCCAGCATAAAGGTCTGGTAGTAGACTCCGCCGGCAGTCGGGTAGACGCTGGTGATCTCGCCCAGGGACGCTGCCACGCACAGGATGATGCACGACACGGCGAGCCAGCCCCAGATGACGTTGGCCGGGCCACCTCCGGCCAGCGGGTAGTACATTGTCGTCGACAGGCCGTAGGGGATGGCGGCCAGCACGAAGGACATGAAGGCCACCTGCAGGGTCGAGCGGTTGCGCGTCATCTCCGGGGCGTATCCGAGGGACTCGAGAAGCTGGTCGGCCGAGGCCACCTCGCCGCTGCCGCTGCCGGCTTCGAGGCTGCTCTTGGTCATGATGCCAAACTTGGCCTCATGAGAGCCGCTGTGGTGGCGTGCGCCATGGTCCTGGGGCACGACACCAGCCATGATGGATCGTGTCTTGTCGTCGGGTTACGGGCAAAGGAAGGGAGAGTGCGAGCGACAGCTGCACGGTGGTCCAGAGAAGGGTCAAGCCAGGATGGGAGGGAGAGAGGGAGTGAGGAGGAGAAGGGGGGGACAGACAGCAGGCGGTGGAAGTGAATGGCTAGGTAAAAGAAGAGGTAAAGGAGAGGAGGAGGAGGAGCTCTTCGCCAAGTCTCTATCTCTGGGGAGAGGAGGTACTAAAGAAAGACTGACAAGAAGCAGCATACCCGCGAATCCAGTATCCGGGTATGAAATGAGCATGTGCTGCATGGACATGGGCAAGGAGGAAGAGGCGGGTTTACTTGCCACTCCTGACCAAGTACACCACGAACGTACAAACTTGTCTACCTTTGACACGGTCGATCGGAAGTACTGTACCTAATAGATCGGGGAGTGAGGGTCTTGAACCCACACTGGAGACCAGGGGAGGGGGGTGTAAAAATGGAAGGAAGGGGAAAGAAGAAAGCGAAAAAAAAACTCGATGGTTCCAAGGATGGTCGCGTGCACAGAGCAGGACTCTCTCGGTACATGGGGCTACTTGCCCTGTCTTATGTTATCAGGCAACTCTCATGCATCACCGCGACTTATATTGCTGCTTCTGCTTCTGCTGCTGCTGCTGCTGCAACAACAATTTCTACCTTGTATACAATCATGTATGTAGTGTACAAGTACTCGTCTGCTCCCGCAGCGCAATCGATCCGAAGACTCGGAACGACAGATACATACTTTGGTGCGCTATCTATCACTGGCGAAACTTGGCGAGTCAGATGCTGGGCACCCATTTGGAGGATCTCTGGGGGGGTTCCTCAGCAGGACCACTCGTGTGCATCCAATGCCACCTCAGGCGCAGGGTCAGTGACATCAGAGGACCCATCCGAGGCCCACGCAGGCTTTTTGCCAAGAGTCGGAGCCCCCCCAGGCGTGGGCAAGGAGGGCCCTTGAAGTCACGGCCAAAGGCTCGGCCAAGCTGTTGGGATGCCCACGCCGAGAGCCCGGCGTAACCGACGGCGCGGTTCTAAGCTTGTCTCGCAGGCCTCGCAGGCACTCGCAGGCAAATAAAATAGACACCGGGGGACCAGACGGGGAAGCCAGACCCGGCACCAACGACCCCAGCTTCGGTCCGGCCTCCTTGGCTGGCAGGCTGACCACGCGATAACAACACAGCATGCCTGCATCCGTCATGCAGAACGGCTTGCGGTGCAGGCAGTGAGGGATGGGCTTCGGTATTGGTATTGCAGAGGGAACCACCTTGAGCTCACGATGCCGGTGAGAAGACAATAAATGCCTCTACCGCCACGAGTTGCAGTGGTTCTTGAAGTCTGCCAAGGACAACTTGAACAGAGTAGCTAATCGCTCCGGCACAGCGCCAGTCAGCAGCATACTTGTGAACGAGGAGTCTGACCGGCTTCAACCTGCCATCCCATCATTGATTGATGTTGGAATTCGAAACAGAGCAGCAGTCAGCAGCCGGCCAGCAGCGGGACGGGACTACCTCGGGGCTCCGCCTCATCGCCAAACGCGCACAATGTTTCGTAAAGAATACAACATCCTGCGCTGCGAGGCGGCCATTATGGATCGGCAGGCCCACTGCAGAAACGGGATGACGTCCCAGGGGCCCACGCACCATTTTTGTGCCAAGCTACATGCTAAGCTTACAGTATTTACTCAGTAACAGTACCTTTTTTTTTGTTCGTCGAGTTTGCTCTGTGGTGGGCCGAATCATGATGATGTGCGAACCAGTCTACATATGTACTCTACTCTGAATTACAGTGTGCAGTCGGGCCAACATTGCGGCGAGTTGCCTCTCATACGTGTGATTTCGTCAGAACGATAAGACCACATGGCAGAGCGAGGAACACGGACCAAGAACCCACAATGCATGAGCGCGTGCGTGCGTGCGATACTGATAGAGTAACGAGCAGAGCAGATAAACTACTCTACTGTACTCCGTATCGCAGATCTATCTGAGCACGGCAGCAGGTGCCGGATATGACCGGTAGCATACCAGCACGCCGGCGACCAATTTCTTGGAAATGCACGGAAGAGGCAAGGAGGAAGGCTACCAAGCATTGATCAACCAAGGACCAAGTTGTTGACTGTCCAGGCTGCCAAAGTTGGTAAAAGCTTGGCATAACGTGTCAGTCAAATCCATTATTAACAACTGCAGCCATGTGTACTCGTTGGCTAAGAGATGCATGGGAAGCGCAGGAACGCAATGTACGAGGTGGAGCACTCATGCAGCACAGCAGGAGTCACGACAGACTCCCGGGAATGTTCCGCAACGCAAGCGATGTAGGCTGACTTGCCCGTCCATTCTCCTGTCGCAGGCCATACCATCAGTGCCCATCCTGCAGCACTGCACCGTCTCCCACCTGATGCCAACCACGGCCGGAAGCAGCCAGGCCTCCCTGCATCAGACCAAGCCGGACGTGGACCTGGAAAGAGAGTGCACGACCGACAACCGAGAATCCTCCACGATAGGAAAGCCACCGGCCGGTCGCGTCCCTGACTGCCGCAGATAAGGTGAGCAGGTCGCATGGTGCCGTGCTCTTCACAACATCCTCCAACGCTGCATATAACATGAGCGTTCCATTGACGACCACCTGTCTAAAGTCACGTCCCTTCCGTTGCCCACGTGCCTTTCGGAAGTGCTGATGGCCGCTATGTCAGTGTGCCTCCTTGGGTCTCGGTCTGCATTTGCCGAGCACGTCCGGTCCTTTCCGCACGAACAGATCTAGATACAGAATGCTGTGGGTCAACTTTGTCGGTGTAAATCTATATTATGGACCTCGCCGATGACAACCGGCGGCTAGTATCTGGTTTTCACCGAGTAGAGGGATGTCCGGGTACATCCATGTAGGCTGCTAGTACACAAACCCATTGCTCTCGGTCTTTCGGCCACTTTCTCGCCAGCTTCCTGTTGGTGCCACGATCAGAGGCTGCCCGCACTTTTGCGTTAACATGTGCTGTGAATGAAAGGGGTGCTGACAAAGAAGGCCATAGGCACTGACAACAGTGTGGAGGCAGGCATAGAATTGATGTACTCGTGATCAACTAACAATGTCGCTAATTGAGTGGCCTTCTTTTCTTCTGCACTCGGCAATGCAAAAAGGAAAAAGGTCACGTTACATGCGAGGTGCTATGCTACCTAATCAATGCTGGATTCAATATTAGCTCGGGAATCGGTCGAATGATTGCCACTATATAACATAGACTTGCATGTACAATTTTATGTAGACACAGAGTTGGCTCACTTGAAAACCAAGTGCACGTTGCTATTTTCAAACGGAATTCATGAAGTATGGGCGTGTTTGCATATACTTAGTATGTGGAATGACATGTATACGTAGTCATATATATGTATTTTGCATCTAGGTATGCGATATGAACGCGCCGTGGCGGTCTATATTGGATCAATATGTCGCACAGATACAATAGCACTGTTGCATTCATTCAAGATGGCGAATTGAAACTATAGATGTTGTCGTAGTAAAGTAAATCGACATCATTGAAACCAAGGCACTTCAGATGAACATTTACGGGCGCACGATAGGAGAAACATCATTCATGTTCTTTATAATCATGAGTAACAAATGATGTTCTTTATAATCATGAGTAACATGATATGTTACAACGCGTGAAACAAGCCGTTCATAGTGACGCTACAAAGTCGCTCCCCCTACACGGTCCGCTTAGAAAAGATGGCAGCCGCGTCGCCCACTCCATCCCATCCCAGAACCGAGGCACCGGTCACAACCAGAGCCCACAGCTCCGAAATGTCTCCCCCCTCCTCATCTGCAGGGCTCAGAGGCACCCAGGACGTCGTCATGGTGGCGCCCGCCACAAGTGCCAGCACCAAGGTCGCCCAGCCTTTGGCATCCTCGGCGGAGCGGCTCCCGTAGGGCTGGCGGAACTCGACCGTGCCTTGGGCGAGGCCGCCGCCGGCGCCGCTGCTGCTGCTGCTGCTGCTGCCCCTGGGAGGAGGGGACGGCCGGGGTAGCATCCTCGAGAAGTCCCACTTGAACACTTTGCCCCGGACAAAATCGTGCTTCTTACCGTGTGCCCTCCCGTAGGTCGAGGTCGCCGGGAAGAGGTTCATGCTCCCGACCAGGGCCGGCAGGTCTGGCGCGGCGCCGACGGTGTCCATGCAGTCCGGGAGGCTCATCGACCGCAGGGCCACGCTGGCCCGGTTGCTCTGGCACCAGTACGCCGCCGAGGCCCGCCTCTCGGCCGGCACGAGCTGGTCGAGGGCCGGCTCGAAGTACAGGGCGGCTTTGGCCAGCGCTGAGAGCTCGGCGGGCGATAGGGGCAGCGGTGTCGCTGAGACGTGAACTAGGGTGCGGGATTGGGAGTCAAATTTTATAAGAACTAAGGTAGAAGTTTTCTTGGGACTGAGGGTGGAACAGGCCACAGGGTACCCATAGATTTCAAGACATAGATAGATCCCTCAAGGGAAATCGGTGCTTCCAAGGCGAGTTGAAAAATAAATGACATGGGAAGCTGCTTACTGTGTGTGCTGCAGTGAGGGCTGGGTGCCATGATGAAGTAGTGTCTGATAGTCGAGAAGATCACATCCATGTCGGCTGCCCAGTTCCATGTGGCTGGATAGACCGGCGTCACAAGCTCTATGCCCCCTTTTTCATGCGTATAAGCGTTCACGGTCAGCAAACCTCAGTCACTCGTGAGACAGTAAGCATGGGTAGGCAGAATATCATACATAGACCCTTTGCGAGCTGGTTCGGTATGGTGACCTCGCGCACAATAGAGTACTCGCGGTAGTGCTCAGCTGCCTTGTCCCCCGCGTCGTTGATGTGGTTGGCGATCCCAGCGGCGGCAAGGCGTCTGCTCAGATCATTCGCGAGGCTTTTCCAGGACGAATGCGCCTTCTTGCGGCCGCCCAGGAGCAACTCGATCTCTATGCCGAACTGGAGGGATGCGTAGGCCATGGCAGACATGCTATTTAATAATACTTGAAATTGATATCGACTGGTATGAATCCCAGGGAAATGAAAATGATGCCCAGCCTAATGATTGCGTGGCCGACAGGTGAGTGAATCCCCAGAGGCGCCGCCGCCGAATAGGTATATATACACATATTCGGATACACTCAAAACTTCCTGTCTGTCCTTTGCAATAGACGCCCAACCACCTCATGGATATCGCAGAGTTTCCTGCCGGGCCACAAGCGCTCGCACAGAGCCGAGCTCAGGGGACAGGCTGGGTGATCTTCCTGGGACCAGGGCAGCCCAAGGCGGCCCTTCTGAGCGAGTCATCTTCCGCGGGTGAAGCCTTGTCTGGCGGGAGGAACCATGAGCGACGGAGGATCGTCACCAGCGTCTAGCCCACTCGAGTGATGGGGTCCTCACTGACATAGAGACACCAGCCTCAGCCAACGGTTAGCTCGCTCCGGCCATGTTGGCCCCTCTTCCAACTGCCGTGGACCTTGTCAGCCAGGGGCACACACAGCGAGACGCCCGGGCGGGAATCTTATCTGGTCGAGCAGTATACCCTATTCGTGCTCCCTCGCCGGGGGATTGTCCGATATCACGCCGTTCAGGTGATGTTTAAAAAGTGGATTACGGCGAGACGCCGGCTCAGTCGACCGCCCACATCACCCAGCCTCTGGAGGAAGCTCTAGCTCGCAGGAGAGCCGTGGGAAGCTAGGCAGCGGGCCCTCGGGGGCCGACCGAGAGCCAGTCTATCTGATTCCGTTCAAGATATTCCTGACAGCCTGGTGGGCGAATTCTACACACGCTGCTTGGCTCGAACCAGGACTGTGGCGGGGACTTGGTCCCGACATGGGATTGCCGCCTGCCTCTCCCCCCAGGGGCGTCGCTCAAAGAGGCCTGTGTTCATGCCAACCATAATACAGCTGTCTCAAGACATGCCGTCTCGTTCACAATCGCCATTTGAGTTCGTCCTCGGCCCCCAACGACCCCGGTAAGATTGCCTACCGGTCTTGAGCGCGGCATCCGTGGGCCGGGGCCAGGGCGTAGGGCGGCCTGGCCACGGGGCCCGTCAGCCCGAGTGCGAAACTACCAGAACATGGCGACGAGACATTGGACAGGTGCGTTTCTCCAGCTGAAGTCTCGTTCGTGACGGGTATGGCCTGCGTTGGGGGCGCCGCCAGCAATGATCTAGGTGTGGGCGCCCGATTACTGCTTGTATAGGTCTGGGTTCAGCTAAGCGCCGCACATTGGATTGGGGACGGGAGTTTAGTCAAGGTACACAGGCTGCTCAGCCACGAGTCGTCAAAGGAGGGGCAAGGGCAGGGACCGGAGCGAAGAGAAGTCAGGAGGAAAGGGGGGAGGGTTGGGTCGGGGAGAGAAGTGGGAAGCACTATAGTAGGGACCAGGTTGACTGGCGTTGGTGCCGCCCCCCAGCCCTGTGGTGTTGCAGTGGCTGCAAAGGCAGATGTGACTGGCAGAATGGTGGCTTGAAGGATGTTTCAGAACCCGCAGTGCAATCCTCCGTCTTCCGGCAATAGGGACTCGGCAGCGGAGCGGCGGCCGTCCGGCTCCGGAGCCTCGGGTTTGTGAACCGGCGAGCCAGCCGGGCCGGACCAACGCGGATTCGTCACTGCCGTACTGCTGAGTACGTCACACAAGGTCAACAGTTGATTCTTTGGTATCTCGAAACAAGGCGCGCAAGTCGAGTGAATACAAATCGGCCATGTCCTGATGCACAATAAACCCAACTCCAATGCTTGTATCGAATGCGGCCGCTCCCAATGAAGAAGAAGAGCCCAAACCCAGGAGTCCGAAACCCAGAAAATGCCAATCCAAAAAAAAATTAAAAAAATTCAAGACACACAAGGGGTCGTTGCAAGAACCAGTCTGGTCTAAGCCCTGGAAATTACTCCAGGCGGTCACCAGTCCTCAAGTGCTTTCGTCATACACCACGCTCCCACAGCGCCCACAGACTAGTCGCTGACGGCCCTGAATCTTCTTAGGCCTGAAGTTTCTCGCCCCACACTTTCGGCATGGTGAATCGTTCCCATCCTCACTGCTCCGACGGTCGGCTTCACTGTCGCTGGTCAGCTCCGAACTCAGCTTGCTGACGACCGAATCAGCCGGGACGAGGCGGTTTTCTTCGTGGGTCGTCATGGTGCTCAGATGTGACGCCCCACGCTGCACATCAGCTGGACGCTTCTCGAACCCAGGGCCTGGAGGCCCCGCGTCGCCAACCGGCGAGAGGGGCATCGTGGAGGCCCTCGATGCTGCCAGGCTCTGTCGGCGGGGTCCGTCGGAAGCAGCCTCCCGGGCCTCGCCCGTAGGCGTCACGGCATCGCTTGCAGTCCGCTGGTGGCCTTTTCCTCCCGCAGTGGGCTTCCCATCCCCGTTGGACCCTCTGAGGCCAGCCAAGCCCTTCCAGCGGTTCAAATTCCAGAAACCGTAGCTTGCCCCGGCCGGATCAAGCCGCAGCTCGTCGGGCCCGTCTCCAGCTGATCTATAACTGAACGAGGGCATCGGCGGCGGTGTCGGGGCTTCTTCGGCCTTCTTGGGACCTTTACGGTCCCTAGCCGTTGACGGCCGGGGCTTTCCCTGCGGCGAGTCCTCCCCGCCTTGGTTGTTGTCCGCCTCGGAATCTTCCGTGTTCGTATGGTGCAAGGGCGAGGAGCCCGATGCCATCTTTATGTCGACGGCATTGGCCGTCATTGGCCGCAGGCGACCACTCGCCACGCTACTCGTGGGACTGCCAGGTGGGTCATTGGCACCCGCGTGGATCCTCGGAGAGGTCAACACGTACTGCTGCTTCCTGGCATCTGCTGCCAAGTTTGCCCGGCTTCCTCTTGCCGCTTGCCGCGCGTCCTTAGCAGGTGATACGCTCCTCTCGCTCCGCACGGGCGTTGATATGCTGCCAGCAATCGAATGGGGCCGGCCTCCCTCGATATCCTGGCGCCAGCTCAAGATCATGTCCGAAGCCAGCTTCGGCGTCCCGGGTGCACCCCACGCAACTCCCGGCGGAAGCGTTCCAGGCTGCCCGGCTCCGGTGCTTAGACTGCCCCGCCGTGAGTGCGCGGCGCTACCAGCGCTCGTTCTGGTCCTGATGCTGGATGAGCGAACCACGCCTGGGCCGAGGGCACCACCAGGCTTCCTGGAGAAAGTGCTCCCGGTCTCCCAACTCTCGTGGCGTCGCTTCGCAAAGGCACAGTCCTGTCGAAAGACCTTGATGATGCCATGATCGTCCGACGTCACGATGATATTGCCGGCGTTGTGAGACTTTCGCGCGAGGTATGCAGGCGAGTACTCGATCTTCTTGATTGTGCCTGGCGCTGACAGCGAAATGTCCGGGTCATGTACCTTCTCCTGGCTGTCGGCCTCGGACGGGGCAGTCTGAGACAAAATTGCGGTGGTCTCGTCCGAAGGCATGAGGGTGACCGGCGGTGGGTTGCACAGATCGTAGATCGGGTCCCCGGACTCACTCAAGAGTTGCCTAGTCTTGACAGGGGCAAAGACCGCCGTAGTCACGATATCGCTATGAGCATCGAAGCTTTCGCTGGGCTGTTTGTTTGAATCACCGGCAGCCGCGTCGCTCACTTTCCAGATGAATGTCTTTCTATTTTCGCTCCCACTGATGACGTATTGTGCATCGTCGCTGAAGCTGGCGCTGATCTGGGTGCAGGTGTTCTCGTGGCCTTTGAACTTGACATCCAGGCTGCCGTCCTTCATGTTGTACACCCGTATTCTCGAGTCGTTGGTCGAGATCATGATCTTGACCTCACCAGGCTCCGTACCACCGGAACCGCCCGATGTGAGGGGCATGGTCATGGTCTGTATCCCGGTGATCTTGCTCCCCTTGGAGTTCTTGCCCCGAGAGCTCTTGGCATGGATCTGGCTGTGGAACTTGAGACCTTCCGTGTCATAGACCATGCACAGCCCGTTTAGTAGACCCGCGATAGCCAGCTTGCCGTCCGGGCTGAATGCTACGGCGGTGATGAGGTCTGGAAGACGCACGCTGTAGGCGACAGTCTTGTCAGGTATGCTCCACAGCCGCAGTGTCATGTCCAGGCTCCCCGCGAGGAAGAAGCGGTCATCTGTTGGGTGGAAGGCTATCTTGGTCACCACGTCCTTGTGCTTGAACGTGCAGAGGCACTCGTCGCGGCTGGTGTGCCAAAGTCTCACCGACTTGTCCATACTGGTCGAGAGGAGGAAGTTGTTCTTGCTCCAGCTCAGGTCAAGGATCTCGTTCGCATGGCCCGAGAGCTCGCGGTAAGGCCGTTCCACAAAGACAGGGGTCGACAGCCTCTCGCCGACGGGACAAGTAGCAGCTTCCTCCTCCTCCTGTGCCCGCCGCTCCTCCTGTGTTGATATGACGGCCCAGATCCTGACAATCATGTCCTTGCCGGCGGCAGCCAGATATTTGCCGTCTTTGGAGAACTCTGTGGCCCAGATCGCGCCGCCGGTCCGCTCTCTCCTCCTGCCGCCAGCACCGGCCACAGACACGGTGACAACTGGGACTTTTGTGGAGGCTGCCTTGGTGCCGTCATTAGAATTTAGCGATGGATGGGTCCCAACGAGCTCCTGGGCAAGGAACATTCGATTAAACTCCCGTTCGTGATGTTTCTTGTTGTTAGCCCGGATGCGGATATACCTCGGAGGCTCCTTGTGGCGGGGGATGAAGCCTCCCGCGTCAACGATATTGGAGAAGACCCGGGCATCTGAGCCGTCCATCCGAGACTCGCCGTTGAACTCGGACTCGCTGTCGTGTATGGAGTCGACATCGCCCCTTGCCTTTCTTGTGGTACGCATTCCGAGCCGGCTGAGAAATGAGGGACCTTTCCTGTACGGATTGAGACAATGTCAGCACTCCAAAATCGTGCAACGGAAGGCTGGGTCCCTCGTGGGGTCTAAGTCCTGCGAAACCCAGCATGCTATTCCGAAAAGCATGATCCGACGGGTCGAAATGCACGCCACGGCGCGGCGAGTCCACCTACTTCTTGTCCTTGGCAACATCGCCGAACGGCGTCGTCTGTCTGCCGCTCAGGTCTGAGCTTTGACGCGCGATTGTCTCTAGGGGCTCCGAACTGTCACCCGACTTTGTAGGAGCCACGCCCCAGGTTCGAGGCTGCCTGGAAAGAGTGGATTCGGTATTTGTGCGCAGGAAGATATGCTAGAAGCGGGCATGTTGTCAGCGCGACAGACCCGCAGAATCGCATTGCTCCACCAGTGCAGGACCCGCCGTGTGCCGGCAAGAGCAGTTGAAAGACGTACTTGTGACAGCGGATCGAAGCCGGGGTTGCTGGAAGGGGAGTGAGTAGGCTGTGCTATGCTCGTGGCAGACTGCTTTGCAGCGCCGTCGTGAGCATCCTTGTCGCTGGGGGCAAGTATCGGCGCTGTGTCTTGCCGAGCAACGTTGTCGGCGCCCTTTCTCACCGTGACGGCAGAAGCAGGTGCGGGCGGGCCTATGGCAGTGGTCGGAGTCGGGGTGGAGGACGGAGTCGGTGTGGAACTACTGCGGTTGCCTGCTCCTTGTGGCGCGGTCAGTCTGGGCGAATCCTACGTAGAGAGCATGCGGAGGCCGCGACAAGTGAAGAAGATGTGGGTAGGGAAGAGGGGCAACGCGAGAGAGTGTGGCGGTGAAACCGTGAAACCGGGAACGGCAAGAGGACGGGGACGGGGACGGAGGGAGATGGAGCATCCTTTGGGCGTATGCACTACGGATGCGGCGGCTCTCTTCACATGTGGACCGATGGAGGATGGAGAGAAGGAGGGGCCAGCGAGGGACTGTGGGCCTCAGGGAGCAAAAGGGCGGCGACAGCTTACCTCGCGAGTTGTTGTGGGACGTGGACGCTTGCGACAGTGAAGGCGAAGGGGAGGACGAGGACGAGGGGGGACCGGACGACTTGGTGGTGAGAGGCGGCACGAGGGCACGCTGGGCAGTGCGAGAGGCGGAGGCGGCGCTTCGAGGGCCCTGGGAGGTCTTTATGGGGGGAGGGTGAGCTGCCATGTTTCCATCATGGACGGCACGGACAACCGTGTGCCCCAGCTAGGGAAGAGAGCAAGTATCGTGGGCGGGCCGCGGTCGATTGGTTGGCTGGACGCTCGTTCGGCGGGTCGGTCTGTCCGTCAAGCGAAGGTGTCGCTGTCTGGGTGCACAAATAGGAGGGGTCAAGGTCCAGATTCGACAGGAGGAGGTCCAGTAGGAGCAAGCAGCAACATGCGACGGCGGTGGCGGCAGTAGCAGCAGCAGCAGCAGGAGGAGGAGGAGGAGGAGAGAGGACAAGGAGGTCTGGGATAGACAAAATTAGCCAGTCAAGGCAGTACGCTAGACGACCGTGGAAGCTTCAATAATACAAAAAGAGAAAAGGACCCACCACGAGGGGCGAAACAGGCACGGCCGGGACGGGGATTGGACCAGGGTGAGCTCCAGTGCATCCCCAGTTGTGCTCCAGGAACGAGCGAGATGCGAGATGGCAGATGGCCGCAGGGAACCCCTGGGCAGATGGGGCCTGGCGGGGGGTTGGTGGGGTTGGTGTAGATGGTGGATCGAGAGTGGATGAGTGAAAGGAACAATAATAGACAGGCAATTAATTATTTGCCTGCTGCTTGCTGGTGTTCTGCACGGGGAAGTACGGAGTACGGGGTAGGTGAAAACGGCACCGAGCGTATCACGTATCAGCGCAACGTATCGACGTACCACCGTACTCGCTTATCGCAGTCTCCGTGTTCCCTACGCGCCGTATTAATCGTATATCGGCCGCCGGTAATATTCGTATTCGCCGTATTGAGTGTTGACGCATGCAACAAGTCCTATCCAGAACAGGCAACTTTGTCATCCCTGCCATCATTCCGGAGACACGTGTGTGTGTGTGTGTGTGTGTGTGGCCAGCCCATTGAGGGGACAATGTCAGACTGGTGTCCCCATGATGCGCCCGGTATGGCGATCAATCCGGCAGCCGAGAAGGCAAATATGTAGGTAGTCATGTCAGACCTGGGACTCGTGGTGAAACAGAGACCCGTGAAACAAACATCACAACTATCCTGGCTCCTGGTTTGTCCTTGGCCCATAATCCGGCGGTGGGTGGGGAGGCACATATGCAGACAAATACTATGGTAGCCAAAATCGCAGACCCCACAAGCCCTCGGGTCAAAGATGGGATGAGACCAAGACCAAACCCAGCCCAAAATCCAAGACAGGGAAGAACAGACACAACAGCGTGGGCCCCAAACTCAATCGCATAGGGCTGTAGCGCCCCCCTGGCACCCCAATAAGCTTCGCCTACCATCCCTGCTCCTCTCTGTCATCGCGCAGCTCACCATCTGAAACCTCCGAGTTGTGAGTTCTTATGGACACATACAAAAGGCCACAAAGCAGCACATAGACACGGCACAGGTGCAGCAAATGTACGGTAACTCTTCGGAAGTGCCGGTTGTCACATCACGTGCGGCCGCAGAATGCACGTAGTCAATCCTAACTGATCGTTAACTATATCGGCAGCCCAGGGGCGGTAGTCCCGGAGCTGCCATGCTCCCGCGACACCCGGGACTCCCGGGGCTCCCGGCTGCCTCGCCCACTGCTTGATCCCGCGCGTCCATCCCGTGCCGTCAGGTCGCTGGGCCTGGCGCCACCACACACACACCTATTGGCCCTGCACACTATGCCCACCTGGAGCAAACAGAACTTTCACTCCAGTGTATCTTGCACATAGTTTTACTGCTCGGCACCGGTGAGCATGGTCACGGTCCATATCTGCCCGAATGAGCGCGGCGTTGACAGGTAATGAATGGCCTTGCATGAGGCTGCATGGTATATCCTTTCTACGCGTGCTCCACCGGCTGGTCTGACCGGCTGTTCTAACCGATGCATACAATAACATGGTCGTCCCGACGCAGCCGGCAGAAGCTTTGACGGGCTGGTCCCCAACGTCCCGCCCACGCCGAGGCCAGTTGGTGGGAACCACCCGGCCTTCAGGTCCTTCAGGTAGTGGCAGAACTTGCTGCACGGACTTGCCTGGTGTCATATGACCAAGTCGCCGTTGTCTAGCACACCCTCGTCGCCCTCATCATCCGAGTTGTCCAGGTCGTAGATTGGGTACGTCAAGATGGCGGCGATGCCGCCCAAGCTCGCCAGCCTCTGCCCGCTCTCGTGGTCGCTACTCAGCACCCTAGCCTCGCCGCCGTCCTCCCTGACCTTGTCAACCATGGCGACGTACTGCTTCCTTGTGGCAATGTCCTGGCTCCGGAAGAGGTCGTTGTTGACGAGCAGGACGCCGCCGCCGCGGCCGACGGCCCCCTCCATGACGGCCTTGTGAACGGGTCGGATGCCGTACCAGGCCCTTCCGTCGTCCTTGCGCAGCCTCTCGCCCAGCTCGTCCAGGTACTTGGTCTCGGAAGCCGACTTGCGCTCCTTCATCAGCGCCAGCACTTCCTTGCTCTTGAGGAGCTCGTTGAGCGAGTAGACGTTGCCGCTGCTGGCGTGGGTGACGACGGCGTTCCTGCCCAGGGCCAGGAGCTTCTTGTCGGCCAGGCGCGCGCCCTCCTCCAGCACGTACAGCCTGAAGTTGTTGGCGACGAAGCCGGGGCTCGCGATCAACAGCGGGCGGGGCTGGGAGAAGTCGATTGCGCGGAGCAGGGTGGACAGGGTCTTTTGGAAGAAGCCGCGCGTGCCCTTGTCGCCCTTGGAAGAGGCGGAGGCCTTCCGGGCCGTCATGCTCTGGACGCGCGACTTGATGAGAGTCTGGTATTCGGTGATGAGGCAGATGTTGGCGATGCCCTCCTGCATGACGACCGCGGCTATGGCGCCGTCGCGGTCCTGGTTGAGACTGTCTCGCAGGGTCTGGACGGCCACCGAGTCCCAGCCGTGCTTCTTCCACAGGGTAAAGGGGCGGTTGAGCTCGAGGTCGAGGGTGTGATATTGGCCGCGACTGACGAAGGCATTGTCGGTAGAGACACGGCCGCTGACGTGTAGCGAGGAGGCGGCGGGGTCGAAGAAGGTGGAGGTGACGGTGATGGTCAGCTCGGTGTGGACGCGCTCGGTTGCGGAGGAGCCGGTGGAAGACTCCTTTGCGACTTTGCGGATGGCGTGGGCACGGACGACGTCGTCGGCAGCGATGAGGTTGTTGGCGTGCCACATGTCCTCGGGGTCGGTGGGCAGCAGCTGGACCGAATCCTCGCCAAGGTCCTCGATATTGTGTATCTTTTTTGCGTTGACGAGCTGCATGGCGGGTCCCTCCTGTCGTGTCTTTCGCTCCCCTCTTTGCAGTCCTTCTTCGAGTCTTTTGCTCTGCGCTTGTGCGCGCACGCTTCCGCTGGGACTTTGTCTTCTTTCGGGAGGGTGGCAAGTACTGGAGGGGCAGGGTGTTGCTGAGCAGTTGTCTGATGAATGCCCACAGGGCTTTGCGAGATGATGGTAAATGTTGAAGTTGGGGGAGGCAAGTGGTGGATAGAGATGATTTGATGGAGGGGTTGCAAGCAAGCAGATAACCGTTGCTGATGTCACCGCCAGTAATGCTTGAATTTCAGTGTGGGCACCTAAATGAGTATTAAAAAGCTCTGGCGCTAACCCAATCAAGTACCAAATTAATCTGCAAAATGGCTATTAATCATGACAAGATGCGGGGGTTGTCTTATTATTCTTTCTACTTACTTGCAAGCACTTCTTATTGATGCCTAAGCCACATCACCTCTCATCAGCAATTTATTTCGAGACGCCAACCAGCAAAGTGAAATGGTCTGTTTGTCTAGTACCTACCTACTTAAGTAGGTAGAGCCTTATTAACGCGGGGCAGAAGGTACCCAGTCCAGCTACCCCCACCCAAGCAGGTACAAATGGGACGTGGGGCTGGTCGTGGTCTGAGCTTCATGTCTCCATCAATTGATATGCCAGGTACCTCTCTCTTGAATCAAAGTGCCCTCCCCCATGCAAGGCTTTGTAGGCTGGCGACCCAAGGTTGTGTCTGTCTTGTTGTCGACAGACTCGACAGACCCGGACAGAGGCATACGGTGGATCTGTCACTGTGTGTTGAAAACGAACTGCCGCCCCCCCGGTCGTGCGTTGACCCGAAATCGCATTGACTCGAAAAAGGTCTCATTCGCGTGCGCGACTACGCTGCGCAAGCGCTGCTTCTTTTTTTTACATTTTTCTTTTATTTTCCTCTTTGCCTTTTACCAAAATTTCTTATATTATTAATTATTATTTATATAAGTAGATAAATAATTTTTTCTAGTGGTTTTAATAATATAAATAATTGTAAAAGATTTAAAAAGTAAAAACTGTGAATTATTAGCGAAAAAGGCGCGGAAACGCTACGTGAACGCACTTGGCCACCATTATAAGGAAGGCGCGAAAACGCTGCGCGGGCGCACACGCGATTTTTTTTTTTTCGAGTCAATGCGATTTCGGGTCAACGCACTGACCGGGGGGGGGGGCGGCAGCTCGTTTTCAACACACAGCACCTCTTGTGCCCAGCTATCAAGGCATCCCCAGCCACTCATACGCTCATCTGGTTCCCGATGTCTGGGCAATCCCACTAGGGTGCTAGGGCACCATCCACCCCCTCCACATTGTGTCACTCCCCTGCCTGGAGGTGGCGTCTACTACCAGTTTAGCTATGGTACGTGGTCAATTGGCTGGGTACTTGGGTAAGGTGGTCTTGGTAGTGAGGATGGATGGGTCGAGCGTGATACAAGCAGGCCTGCATCAGGCCCTGCATCATCCCATCTGGCATGACATGCATCATCCATCACATCCAGTCAGCCAGTCTGGGCCGCACCTGAAGGAGGGACGCGAAAATAGATGTTGGTAGACTACGTATGCCTGGATACTTTGCACAGCAGTCTGTCTATCTTTTCCCTCTCATCGAAATGAGAACTCACAGGGACCCAAGATGAGGAACGCCGTCTTGAGTCTTGTAGCCATCAGCATCACGGCTCTGCTGGCCTTTTGGCTCATCTTTGACCCTCTCCATCCCGACTGGACCGTCCCAGCCTTTCACTTCTCCGTAACCCACACCGTTCTCTTCCACTTCAAGGACGATGCAGACCCACAGGACATCCGGAATGTACGGCCTTTTCTGCTGTCCTGCCCATGTTGATGCCATGCTAACATGAAACCATACCACAAGGCGTGCAACGGCATGATGGCTCTGAGGACCGCCTGCGTCAATCCCTCCTCGCTCCAGCCGTACATCAAGTCACTCACCGGCGGCAAGGACAACTCTCCCGAGGCGCTCCAGGTCAGTATCCAGACCACCGGCTTCAGGGCCGCGAGAGATACGGGTTGCTAACTGGACGGCCTGCCACAGAATGGTGCAATCCATGGTTTCGTAAGTGAATCCTGTCACCGCAACCCCCGGAATCCAGGTCTGGTGCTGCTTCCCGTTTGAACACCACGGGCTGAAATCTGGGCCGGGAAAAGATGGTCGAGTTTGCCAGCACCCAAGACCGCGACTACTATGTCAGCCAGGATCCTGCCCACCAGAAAATCAAGGAGACCATGTCCGCACTGGTCGAGAGCGTCGTGGTGGTGGACTGGGAGAACGGCCAGTTCTGATGCTGCACCAGTTCTGAGGCGAGGGTGGGAGGAAACTGAGAGCGGGCAAGATTGACCGGTTTGGTACATGTATAGATACAGTCCTTTTTAGGCATTTGAGCCGCCCCAACAGTCGGGGATTTCTTTGGTGCCACACATATATATAATCGCCGGCATCGTGGCTTCGTCATGTTGCACCATCACAAAGCCACCAGTCCGCAGTAGATCAAACGGCACCAGTGCCTAAATCACTGCGAATATACGTGTGCTCACGAGATGTCAGGAACAGCCTGCTCACAACACGTTGAGGCCGGGATGGCCAATGCCTGCTGCCATCCCCCTCCCTCCGAGAGCAAATGGAATCCAGGCATGAGACCTTCCGCTTTCCCGACACCTGGGCTAATCTGACCAAATCACATGTCTTCCAGCATGTAGCCAGCTGGCCAGCAGTCACCAGCGGAGCCCTGCCGACTATGAATCAGCAACCTGTCCGGCCACAAATCTTATCAGATCTGAAGCCGGCCGGAAGCCCCAAAGGCGCGCCGGCCCCACTACATCACCGTGCCGATGTTCGGAAGCCCAGGGGCTGGTTCAGGCCGTGTCAAGTGCGTCTAGAGTCTAGACTACCCCTCCTGCTTTTGGTTCAGGGTATTTTTCGCCCCTGGCTTTTGTAGTTTGCGTGAGTGACGTGACATAGTACGGAGCATGTTCGAATATATAACTCTTTATAAAACAACGCCTATCTCCGTCATCATCAGTGTGCACCCCAACTCGGTACATCTCGCTTCACTCCAATTTCGCCATCGCCATAACTCGCTTCGGCTCCTGAGGCACTTGCACTCAACTAGCACAAACTATTCACATCTTGCCTTATCCCGAATAGACGCCATGGCTTCCCAGTTGACCCTTGAGACCAAGGTCAAGCTGCCTAGCGGCCACCAAATCCCCCAGCTTGGATACGGCGTGAGTGCTGTCTTCCAAGGTTGCTGTGCTTTGCGTAAACACCAACATCTTGCTGCTGTGTGCTGAGACCACCCTGCTGACAATTACACTCACGACACGCAGCTTTGGCAGACGTGAGGAACGGCCCTCTCATCACCTCTCTTCCTCGTGCCCTCGGCTTGCGCCTTGCCCCGCCCTGACTGACACGCTGCTAGTCCGGAAGACGTTGCCGAGGGAGTCTGCATAGAAGCCGTCAAAGTCGGCTACCGACACGTACGTTGTTTTTCCCCCTTCCCCAGGCTACTTACTACTCCTCCAAACAAGAGGGACTGTTGACACCTCTTTTCCCCGTCGCAAAAGATCGACTCGGCGGCGGTATACAAGAACGAGGCCGGCTGTGGGGCCGCCATCCGCAAGATATCCGCCACCGTCCCGCGCGACCAGATCTTCTTCACCTCCAAGGTGCCCGGCAGGACGCTGTCGTACGAGAACGCAAAGGCCCAGGTTGACAAGACCCTCGAGGTCACCGGGCTCGACTACGTCGACCTGATGCTGCTGCACGCGCCGTACGGCGGGTCCGCGGCCCGCAAGGAGGCCTGGCGCGGGCTGGTCGAGTGCGTCGAGGAGGGCAAGGTCCGCAGCATCGGCGTCTCCAACTACGGCGTGCACCACCTCGCCGAGCTCGAGAAGCACATCAGGGAGCTCGAGGCCGAGCGGGGCGGCCCGGGCAGGGGCGGCGTGCTCAGCGTCGGCCAGTGGGAGATCCACCCCTGGTGCGCCCGCAACGACATCACCGAGTGGTGCAGGAAGCGCGGCGTCGCCGTCGAGGCCTACAGCCCCCTGGTGCGCGGCGAGCGCTGGGGCGAGCCCGCGCTCAAGAAGCTCGCCGCCAAGTACGGCAAGACAGAGGCCCAGGTGCTGATCCGCTGGTCCCTCGACAAGGGCTACATCCCCCTGCCCAAGAGCGTCACGCCCGAGAGGATCAGGCAGAACGCTGAGGTCTACGACTTTGCCCTGACCCCGGAGGAGGTCAAGGAGCTCGAGACCACTGAGTACAAGCCCGTGTGCTGGGACCCAAATTCCACCCCCTTGGACAACTAGGGAGGATCGGAACTGGCTTGTTGTTCGATAGGGAGCCTGGTAGCAAGTTGTTTCGCGACCAGGCACGCAGTGGGACGCACAATTCGTCACTACTCACAGAGTTTGTGTAATGATACGAATGCCACATGAAGATGCTTCGCACCTCCGAAAGGTGTAGCCTGGAACAAGATGCCAGTACCCTCGGCCAATAAGCACCAAGTCAAAAAACATATTCGTTGAACTCTGTGGATCACACACAATGCTGCTTAGCAGCAGGACAAAGAGAAACGTGAACGATCAGACATGAGCAGAATCAATCAAAATTTGGGGAAAGAAAATTGTTTGGTGCAAAGCATTCCGCAACTGAGGTGAGAAGAAACAGCGGAGCTTCGAGGGCAGAGAGCTGCTCCAGGAGCCTCTCCGTTCCCTGAATGCTTCGTCATCGAAGAGAAACCAAACTTTTCCCATATCAGCTGGAGCTGATCTCCATATCCTGTCAGACTTTTCAAGGGTGGCATCCACATTTTTGGCCTTTTCAGTGGCACCATCTTCTGGAGGGCTCCCGCTCCTTCGTGCGTTGATGTGATGCCCAATCCTCCCGTCATGAGAAACAGGTAGCCCAAGTGCCCCCTTTAATAAGTCCGTCCAGAGGGATAGGAGAGTTGAGAATTGAAATGAAATAAAACAAGGGAAGAAGAGAAAGAAGAACAAGAGGAGGGGTTTCAGAAAGAAAAAAAGTTAAGTACCAATGTGAGGGCAAAACAGGCCGGCTCACACCGACAAGGTTTTTGGTCTGCTGAACAGGGCTGATACCTTGGCCCAGTATGCTCACTACTCTTCCTTGAGCCCAGCCTTTCCCGTACGTTTGGCGTCATCAAAGGGAGCCATGAGGCTCTCCTTCATCTGATCGTCAACGCAGTGATTCTCCAGGTGTTCACCGCCAGGGAGGCGAAGATCACCAGCCGGAGCAGCGGGCTGCGCCAGGGTAGCAGCAGTAGACTCCCAGGCACCGGCCAAGAGCTGGCTGGTGGCAGTGCTCGTGGCCTGGGCAAGCACCCCGAGCTTCTCGTTGGCCTTCGTCGTGATTCCTGGCTGCTTCCTAGCTGTATCACCGTCCCCGTGGACCCAGTTGTCAGTGTTGATGGTGAGAATGCCCCACAGGCCGATGGGGATGGGTGAGAAGTCGACTGCAACTGCAGCCAACAGGTTCCGAACACTGAACATGTAAGGGTACGCGGCCCAGAAGGCGCGGTAGGCAGGCAACATGCTATGGATGTAGAAGGCCAGGAAGCCCAGGGCAATGACTGGGTGGTGCCTGAAGGCAAGGGCCCAGCCAACCAGGTGGATGATGGCGATGGGAACCCGTAGGAGACGGACAATAGTGGCGTAGAGGATGTATGGGTGGTGGTAGGTCTGGGGCACGTCGGTGAGAAACCTCAAATAGTTCTGCAGGGTGTTGCGTTCCTAGCGAACACGCTGGTCAAGCATGGTCGAAGTGGTCTTCGCAGTACGCCAGACTGTAGCATCCTCAGTGTTCTGAAGGGCGATGATATGATCATTCTTGAGCAGGTAGCGGGTGATCATGTTGTCAGAGCCTGCGTTCAGTTTGCGTCCGGCCCATGTCTCAGTGGTGAGGGCATGGATGAAGGCTGGGTCCTGGAAGATGGCTGTGCGGGCCAGCCAGGTGCAACCTGCCAGGCACCACATCCACTTGTGTGCGCCCCAACTGGCGCTCCCACCGCCACGGCCGCCGAAGAGGAATTTGGCACCTGTCAAAGAGGTGACGGGTCAGCCTCAGCTGGCTGCGGAGAATAGGCAGAATGCTTCATGGAGGGCAGGGTAAAAGACGAACCGGCAACCTCCCAGGCTGTGACCACGTTCTTGTGGCGGCGCTCCTCGGGGATCTGGACATTGATTGGGCCACCAGCAGCACCGACCTGAGGGTCCTCGAAGCACGGAAGCGCTATGAGTTTCAGTTGTGTCAGCCAGTTGGCACTTGACCAGAGATGGCCATGCCCACTGTGTGGGTGGTCATAGGGTTTGTGTGACTGTGATGGTAATGCTTACTGTTCTTCAGAAGGTTGTCAGGCCAGAGGATCTGGTCATCAGTGACAGCCATGATCTTTCCAGTAGCCTCTTTGAAGCCCATGGCTTGCTGGAAGCGGTGGCCATAGACGCCCTCCTCGAGATGGACGACTTTGATGATAGAGCGGTCTGCAGCTGTCAGGTCGTAGGACTCAAGGGCTGAGAGAACAGCCTGGACTAGGTAATTTCAGCATTGAGCAGGTTTTGAGAGCACAAAGGGTATCAGATTGTACTTGTTTTATTCCAAGTAGGCTCCGGTGCAAAGGTACAGATGTCTCGCTCCAGAAGTGAGAGCATCTGGTGCCGTGGTGGCGTACTCACAGTAGTCGAAGGTAGTGACAAGAATGACCTCCCGGGGCTGATTCTTGAGCCAGGATTTGAGGCATCGCTCGAAGATCTCGGGAGGGCTCAAGAGGACAGAGATGACCGAGACGTCTTTGCTAGTGAACAGAGGGTCCTGGAGAATGGGGAAAGGTTTGTACTTGGTGCTGTAGTGGCGCGAGACCCTGCCCTCGGCGGCACCCCAGGCCCTGTGAATGTCGGGATTAATCAGGGTACCGAGAATGCTCAACACTTTGAAATCAAGTTCTTTGAGATGAATAGCAATGGGAGGTGGAGATGAAGGCGGAGGTGGCGCATGATGATTTGCCAGTGTTCAATGTTGTCACTGCAGTGTTTTGACACTCGTCACGTCGTTTGCTCTGCCGCAAGGTGGTACGAGAAGGTTGATCACAGTTCCATCTTCCTTGTGGGCCCGTAACGACCGCGAGATTCGCCCACAGGTCGCGTTTCTCATGATTGGGAGGGTGAGGGGCGAGGGATGGCTGAAGTGTTGGCTGGGTGAAGCTGTCGTTGGGTGCAACTCACCGCATGAGGCCAAGGATGGCTACTCCAGTGTAGGACATGGTGAGAAGAAGCAGTCGGATATCTGTGAGACTCGAGTACGGGCTACCGATTGCGATCTCGAGAGGCGATTATGAAAGGCAAGGCGCCGAGGATAAACAAAAGCTGCAAAGGCAGTGCGAGAGGGTGTGGGTGGGGACGGGTTGTTTGCGAGCGGCAGCTGATGCAGTCGAGGTGGGGGTCTGATTTAAAATAAGTTTGGGCGAAAGAAAGGCTGACTGACGGGATCAGGTAAGAGGTCCCTTGAATCCAGCGGATCGACCGAACACCGCGGACGGTTCAAGTGAGACTGGACGGCGAAGAGAGACGGGGCAGGTGGAGCGAGACTCAGTAGCTTCACTTGAGCACTGGCAGTACGCACTCGCCGCGAGCCTTTCCTGTGTTTCTGCCTGCAATTGCTGTGGCGGGGAAAATCGACCTTCGACCAGAGTCAGTGTGTCGCACATTCTCTCAAGGAAACACTCGATTTCAAACTCGTTATGCGGAATACCTATGGACCTTTCTGCAGATCTACCCGAATACCCGGATACCCGTAGACGCATCAGTGAATTGCCCTCTCCACTTCGGCCAGCGCACCAAGCTCCTGCTCCAAAGACGATGAGTTATGGTTGAGAATGTTGTGTAGCAATGTGAATACCAGAACTGCATTCTCGCATGCATGAGTTTTTCCCGAAATGCGTCACTGGCAATGAAAACGGATGCATGGGCCGGTCAAAGGCGGGAAAGTCTGACGAGAATTCCTTCGGATGTTATACAAGATGATTCATACTCGCTCATCCTGTATATGAAAAAGAACGAGTCTCCAGGGAAGGGAGGATGTCTACGAGAAATGTATATATAAGCTAGAAGCCATGTCTCAAGCGAGGCAGCTGAGGCCTTCGACACAGTATCAACTTCCGCTCTCGAGTGGTCTGGACTTTATCATGAGAACTGCAACAACTCAATATTAGCAATTCGTCTTGTGATGGTAAGATGCCAGGATACCCTCTCTTACCCGGTCCAAACACACCAGCCAAGATGACACTCTCGTTCCCTAAGCCGATCGTGCTTCTTCTCATTTAGGAAGATGAGTCTAGCAAAACTGAGAGACAGTGCTGGTCAAGAGCCGACATCGTCTGAGCATCCTGCCCCCTGTTCATAATTCATCGCCAGAGAAATGTGCGTTGCAGTTTACTAACGAACCGCAGATGTGCCTAGGTAGCTTTTGTTTGAGCAACGCCTGTGCCGCAACAGGAAGAGCAGTCAGGTGTTCGCCCTTCTTTTCCACATACTTCTCCGTAGCCTTGTACCTAGGTAGGCAAAGTCCAACGTTGAAGGAACATTAAAACGGGTTCGCAGTAGCACTACTCGACCAGATCATTGCACTCTGGGGCGAGAAAGTCGGGCAAAACATATTTCAGGTGAGGATCCAAAAGACATTTAATTTCTGTCACGCTCCTGTCCAGAGTTCATTCGCATCATTTCCTTGAGAGCTGCTGTCTCAGCCTCCTGCCTCGCCAGCCGAAGTTTCAGGTCGTCCCTCTCCCGCGTCACACTCTCCAAGGCGTCCTCCAGCTCCTGGATCCGATCCAGGCGTTTCTGTCGGTACTTCCGCGCAGCTATGGTGTTGCGCTGGCGCTTGAGTACGACGTCCGGGTCCTCTTGCGGCTTGGAAGGTTGTCGACCCGCGCCGCTGGCGCCGACCGGCCGCGGGCTGTAGTCGGACAAAGAGGATGCTGGTGACTTACTTCCGGAGGAAGGTGCCGTAGTGATGGTGGTGGTGGAGGTGGTGGTGCTAGCAGGGATGGGCGTTGGGACGGCGGTGGTGGTGACAGATTGAAGGTTTTGAGGTGTTGCCAGCATGTGAGAATGAATACTGGCGTTGGGGTGGTGTGCAGGATCAATGAAGAAATCTGGAATGCCTGTGGGTTCCGGGAGAGCGTCTATGAGGGCAGGGTCTGCGAGCACTTGTGTCAGTGAGCTGCTCACTCAGATACAGATGCCTAAATATAATACAAACTCACCAAAAGTGAAGTCCAGGTTGATGGAGGGCGCAGCAGAGGTAAAATCATGTCCCGACGCTTCCCAGGCTTGCCCAAACGACAGTGGGTCTTGGGCATCATAAGTAGTAGCTCCGGTGTTATTGTCAGACCACAGCAGTGGCGACAGGAAGTCTGAGCTCGACGGATCGAGACCAAGCCCTGCCGCCGCCGAGGGGTCCTGTTGGAGACTATAGTCGATGAAACTACTGTTGGGAAGGTTGGTAGAAGACTCGGGCGGTCTGAACCGCCGCCGCTGCAGATGAGGATGCTGCGGCTGCCATTGTTCGATGGTGTATGGCGGCCTCTGGTGTCGAGGCCGGCGTCAATGTCTCCTAAGGAGAAGGAGGGGGGAGGCGTTTGTTCGGTGCGGTTGATGCCTATACCATCAAACCGGTATCTTGACTTGAGGGATGAGGAGGCGTGTCCAGGAGAAAGGTCAGATCAGACCGTGGTCGTCATTTATAGATCGATAGACTATCGGGTCGAGCGGTCCACCCAGTCCCCCCAGATTGCAGCATGTTCACCCGCCCGCCCCTTGCTCAGCCCCTCCATTTTGAACCTCAATCGGGAATGGTCAAAATGACTCATAGTGACGACGCAGACTGAAACCATGATACGGCCAATAAGAGATTACAAGCAATCTGTATTAGCCCCGTGCACCGCCCTCGCCGTCTCACATAACAATGGTGCATGTCAGCGTTGGCTCGCACCATCACGTAGTAAGCATGGTGCAGCTAGGAAATGCCCGTTCCGGGCCGATGCTATGAATGTAACAATCCTTCGGACGCGATCTGGAGGCGCGCCGGGTAGTGCACTGTAGGATGCAGGCGCTGCTTTGGGAAAGGCGATATGGATATCATCAGGTGTCGGGTCAATTCCATCTGCCCGCCTTGGTGAACAGCACACGTAGAGGAGTCTGACTTGATTGAATGCCTGGCGATCAGTGTCAATTGGACGTGGTTGCAAACAACCATAGTAGGCACCACGTACCAAGTTGAATCCAACTGGGGACCTTCACATGGCTTCACCACAGTGGTAGCCTGGGTGCTCTCTCTCCTTGCCGCCCAGTGCTGTCACCAATACTAGAGGACGATGACACGCCGATCCTCACCACAACCTCTCCGGGCCCTGCGAGTCGGTCAAGTATGCAGTGGCACATAGCAGTTGCTTACATGTAGTCATATGTCGCTCAAGTCGTCGTCGGCCCACGCTATATCAGCGAGCATGTCGAGTTCCCCGTCAGGCTCAAAGTCAAAGTCCCCGTAATCTGTCTCCTGCGAAGCGGTCGGCACCGCCCGGTCTTTTGATGTCTGGACTGTGGCATTGTACATTGCATTTGTGTCCGTCTCCGTAAAACTGCGTGGTCGAGGGGCAGCCGGGGACCGGACGCCACTGCCGGGATCTTCAGGGGGCTTCCCAACATCAGATGCCAAAAAGGTCTCCGAGTCAAGTTCGTCGTCAAGAAAGTCGTCCTCGGCGATCATGGAAAGATCATCTCCGGTCAAGGTCTTGCTGGGCTTTGCAGGTAACTTTTCCTCGCGCCGCCGCTCCTCGGACAAATTATGTTTGTAGCTGCGCTCCATGGCAACGAGGACTTCAGCGCCCGGTCCACTGGAGCCGAACATTCGTTTCTTCGGAAGCGATGCCGTAGGCACGGCAAGACCCTTCGGTGACCGCAGCAAGGTACTGCTACTATCCGGGCGCGGCTCTGCTGGTGAATGTTCGGCTGGCGAGCGGGGGCAACGAAAGGACGGCGGGCGATAGTCGAAGCCGTCATTCGACTGAGCCGGGTCAACAGCATCATGCTCGCCGCCCCGCTTCTGCGAGGTCGACAAGCTCTGCTGCGAGGCCGATCGAGAGGTCGAATGACGATTTCTGGGGCTCTGGCGACGCTGTGATCGCGGGTGTATGAGTGCTTGAGTTGGGCATTGTGTGAGAAGTTTGGACCCTTGGCTACGAGGTCTCCCACCTAGCCCAAGATTATTTGCCGAAGCTGGTAGATGATAGCAGCAATCCAATTCAACAACGCCTGTCGAGGCCGTGGAGGCGGAGCGGCGTGTTGCTGTAGTTGTGGTGTCCTTGGGTGCTTGCACTCCTGCCACGAGTCGAGCGTCCACGTCAGAGGAAAGTGCTGTTTTCTCGGGTTGGAAAGGCAACGAGTCGGCATGGCTGGCAACATGCACGGCTCGGGATGTATTCTCCGTCCGCACTTTCCTCGGTGTGCCCAGTTCTTCTATGTCCTGAGACGAAAGAAGTAGATCCTGTGTCGCAAGAAAGGGAAACACGGGCGGCGCGTTGACATCCAGCTGGTCCTTAGCTGGTAGCGTGGGTCGTCCTGGGGCGACGACTGGTGGTCTTCCCGTGGAAGGATCAACGGGCGCGTCAGCAGTGAATGGGGCCCTGTGAGGAGATGATGGCGGGCTGTTTAGTGGTTTGGCGGCCTGGGCCGGCTTCTGATCGTCGTGAAGCTCCCTTGCTTCCTGGGAGGGACTTGGGAAGAGCTCGTCCATATGGTTCATCACCAAAAGCTGAGTGCTCGTGGGGAAAGCCTCGACTGATTGAATAGCGTGTCGCCTCGAACCTGCGTAAGTAGGCGAAGCCTGCACTGGTATCAGAGCGGGCGCAGCCTTGGCTGGCTTTGGGAGGAAAGTCGGCCTCTCGGATCGTGCAATGGCATTCCCAGCAGGAGATCTGAACTTGGGAGGAGCTGGTGGTCTGGCAGCCACCGCCGGTCCCGCAGGCGATTGTCTGCCTCCAGGGATGAATGGTGACACTGGCTTCTTGAAGATATCTTCGGGTGGCTTGACCTTAACTCGCGGGTGATTCGTCAGGGGGGTTTCTTGCAGGGGGACTCGAGTGCCGTCTGCTACGCGACGGCCTTGAAGCTCCTGTGGCCTGGGAGGCCGGGGTTGCGGTCGAGGACGCCGCGGCGATGGAGGTTGGAGAGCGAGGGGGGCATTTGGTAGAGGCAGCATGCTGGACGGCGAGGGTTCTCTGGCTGGGCTCTGTCTATTCGGGCTAGATCTGGTCGCACTCCTGGATGAGGCCAGCTCGACATCCGCTATGAGTTGATCCTCCAGCATGGTCTCGGTGGCCGGATCATCGGTGTCGATGCTACTTGGCCGCGACCAGGACTCCTTCTCCATCTCCTGAGCAAGCCTTGCAGCGGGCCCGACTGGTCGCTGGGAAGGGATATGTATCATCCTGTCGAGAATACCCCTGCTTGGCTGTTCGAGCTTCCGTCGCTTGACTGGCCTGGTCGCAGAGGTGTCGAGGGCTTCCGCTGGATCTTCATTCTCCTTGCCCGGCACTTTCACGTTGTGTTCTTGGGGACGATTTGCTTGCGGCCCCTCGCACGGATTATCCTGGAAGTCAGCGTCGGACTCGACCTCGGTTGCGGACTCTGAATCGGCCTCCTGCACCGTCTCCAGGGGTGTGTGTTTCTTGCCGGCGAAACCCAGCCTGCTGATGAACCTCGAGATAGTGTCCTGACTGGGGTGTATGTCGGTTAAAGGCAGGCCCTTCTTCCTCCTCTCTTCCCTTTCCTTGTCCTCCTTTGCCTTTTTCTTGTCCCTTGCAGACCGAGCCCTTGCCTGTGCCTTTTCCTTCTCGAACTCCTTGCGTATACGGTCTTGTTCCATGAGGTCGATGCGCCGTTGTTCAGCCTTAGAGAGCTTGGGGCCCTTGCCCTTCTGCCGGTAGAGCTTCTTTGCCTGCTTGGTCGTCATGGGCGGTTTGCTCTGGACAACAGATGCGACGGAGTCATTAGGTCGTCGTTGGGCCTGGCCGAGGCCAGGCAGGTCTGGGATCAGCTCGAATGTCTTCTGTTTTGGTGCCATGGCGGCATGGTGCCCATCTCTAGGCTGGGCTCGCGCGGGTCAGTGGATGTCGCCCAGGATGTGGAGGTAAATGTCTGCCTGTCTGCTCGCCCCTGTCCGATGCTGGCTGTCTTGTTGGGCCGAAATGGGTATATAGCTGTGGATATAGGGAATCGAGAGGGATCAACACAGGCAGGCAATGTGACTGAGTGTCACGCGCCAGCCGCCCTGCCAACGCGTCTGGCGATGGAGCTCCAACGAACCCCTGCTGTCACGCCAGCACGTGCGGTGCCGTAGGTACTGTTGTAGTGTATGTATGTAGCTACTAAAACTACCTCTGTTGCATCCCCGCATTTTCATTGTTTGCATTTCAATCTTCGGCCCTGTGAAGCTTCAACTTCTTGTGCTGGAAATAGGCCGGCCCAGTCACGCAATCAAACTACCTGCAGTGTTTGGCCACGGACAGGCTCATTCTTTATTCTATTTTTAAGAGCGCCCTCCCCACTCTCATTGTGTCGGTTTCTGTCGAATAGCATTCGACACCTCATGTTGCCCAAGACGTATACCGTGGCTCACTCTCTTTCACTCCTCCACCTCCACCTCCTCCTCCGGCCTCGCCTTGACGAGTAGAATTTCCTAGTCCTGCCTTGCCGGGTCAAGGTCAACCTTGCCGACAATCTCGTCAATTTCAGCCATGACGTCTGGTGTCAGCTTGTCTAGTGCCTTGAGCGCTGCACAGTTCTCCACCACCTGCTCCGGTCTCGAAGCGCCCGTGATGACGGCCGACACATTCTCATTTTTCAGGCACCATGCCAGCGCCAGCTGTGCCCGCGTTATCCCCAGCCTGTCCGCAATCGGCTGTTGATTCCCACGACAACCTGTTAGTTATGGTTTTGCCAAGCGGGAGGAGACACAGGCCTGGCCTGGCAAACTCGGGCCAACCCCGGGATGGAGCAAAACATCCAACCGAGGGAGGGGTTGATGCTCACCTTGAGTTGCTTCGCCTTTGCAATCGTGTCCTGCCACTCGGCATTTGCAAACGAGTCTCGCACGGAGCTCACAAACTTGTCGTCGCCCTTGGCAAACCTCGACCCGGCCGGCGGCTTGTCGGGGCTGTCGTCGTACTTGCCGCTCAGCAGCCCGAACTTGATCGGGCTGAACGTGGTCAGGCCGATGCCGAACCGGCGGTACAGCCGCTGGAACTCGCCTTCGACCTTCTTCCTCGAGAGCATGTTGTAGAATGGCTGTTCCACCACCGGTGCGATGAGGCCGAGCTGCTTCGCGATGCCGCACGCCTCTGCGATCTCGTCCGCCGACCACTCGCTGGTCCCCCAGTACATCGCCCATCCCTTCTGCTCGATGACGTGGTTGAAGGCCCGCACCGTCTCCTCCATCGGCGTCAGACGGTCTGGCCGGTGGGCGTACACAATGTCGACGTAGTCGAGATCCAGACGCTTTAGTGACGCCCCAAGGCCCTCGATGATGTGTTTGCGCGACAGGCCGTGGTTGTTGACGAGAACCTCCCCGTTGGCCCCTCCCCAGTTGAGTTTCGTGCTCACAACAATATCGTTGCGTTTCCATCCGAACCGCTTGATCGCCTGGCCCATGGCCACCTCGGACTTGCCCCCGGCGTAGCTGCACTTTATCAGAACGGCAACCCAAATATTGCGCCCAGTAGTAAACCTCGAGGGAGGGGCTGGCAACCCTACCTCTCAGCTGTGTCGAAGAAATTGATGCCTAGGTCATAAGCCTGCTTCATGCACGCAAAAGTGCCCTCTGGCCTCATTGTCAGTGTCGACGAGCCATATGGACCTCCAGGGTGGATCCGGACACACCGTTGTCAAGCTGCCCGCCGAAGCTGGTGACATAGGTACAGTCAGTATGCCCCTGACACAACTCCGTTGAGAGCCTCGGACTTGGGAACACCTACGTGAGCCATCCGCCCAGCCCAAGCACGGAGACATGCAAACCCGAATTGCCTATACTTGTCAGAATTTCATGTCTCGCCGGTGAATGGGATATAATCCACCATACCGAGCCTTCTGTAGGCCATCCCAGTCTTTCGAGGCTCTTCCCAGGCCATTTCAGCAGATCTAATCGGTGCAAGTTCCGGTGGTGTTCAATGGCCTATAAGGTGAACAATAGCTGGCAATCAGGATCGTACTGAAGTGGTGCAGCAGAAGTTTGGTGAAGCTGGATTGTCTCTACAGACATTTCTCTCGTCTGAGGAGCTGGGTAGGTCATCGAGTGATGGGCGGAGAAATTCTCGGCATTGCTGACCGGTGGACCGCCGGCTCAATTTCGTAGCCTGAACTGGCGCCTCCAAAGGTTTGGTTGGCATCGTCAATCCACATTCCGAGGATCAACTCGCGCATACTTCTCCTCCTACTCGCCCTTCAATCATGGTACACCAGGCAAGTTTACCTCGTCATTCATCTGTCGCCTCAGGCATTTCACCTGCTCAAATCCCACTAAAGTACACCATGACTCATATCAGTGAGACCTGCAGCCCATCCGTCCCACGACTCATTGGCGGGCTGCGTCATCAACATTGTAGCCATGGTTTCCATGGTCTCCTCGGTATCAGCAACATCGAGCACATGCTGGCTCGGTTCTTGCCGGAACTCGGCCCACATTGGGAGCTGCATATGCTGAAGGTCTTCCAGCCTCGCCACTGTGTCCACGCCCCAGTATGCCGAGTCTGAAACCCTCCTCACAGCCCGCAGGTCCGAATTGAAGGGCCTGTCCGCAACCTCGTCGTCGTCGTCGTCAGCATCGCGCGCCTCCGATTGTGGGCCCCATGCTACCTCGCGCGGACCGACGCTCTCCACCTCCGCTATCCTCGCACACAGCAAAGTCAGGAGGGTCTTGTTGCCGCCGCGCGATGAGGCAAGCAGCCGCTGTAGCTTGACGAGCATCTCCACAGGTTGCACGCCTGCACTGTGGTGAAGTCGTGCCATGCCAGCGTCCGTCGTCAGCGTGTATATGTATTCCGTGAGCGCACTCGCAATCTCGAAGATCTTGAGCTCTATGGTCGGACCATGAGCTTCAAGCGCCGTCTTGGAACAGCGGCAGATGTGCGCTAGGAAATCGGCCACGATGCGATACGGCTGCGAAGCATGGCTCCCGTGCTCGGAGAAGAATGCGGCATTGGGCCGCCGCAGCGACGCTCGCCAGACCACCGCTTGCATCCAGCACTTGGTAACGCATATGTCGGCTCTCTGCACGTCGTTGCATTCATACTCGTCTGACGATATCTCCTGCAGGCGGTGCTGCAGGTGTTGCAGCTGGCTCTCCTGGTATGTCTGAGGGTTGTCGTCAGCCTGCGTGAGCAGGTCGAAGGCACCGCTCTGATCAAATAGCCAGAACAGATCGACAAGCTTCTTGAAAGCCGGCAGGATGTGCGCCTCGTCGACCTCGATGCTGTTCCTGTCTACGAGCTGCGGGAAGCTGGCCTGCCACTGCAAAACAACGGGTAGTTTGTGCAAAACGGCCACCCCTCTCTCCGTGACAAAGAGTAACCACAGGATCCGGCGTCTCATCTGCTGCTCTTCCGGCGCCAGTAGGACATAGGATGCCTTTCTGTGGAGTCCCGTGATCTGTGCGATGGTGAGTGCCTCCCGGAGAAACATGAGGCTCTTGATGCACCCTGGGCTCTGATTCTCATAATAAATGTGCTGGAAGAATGCTATCCGGACCATGTTTAGGCCGGCATCAGGGCCGTCGTCCCCATTTGCATCCTGCAGGAGCAACTTGGTCCTTTGACACTCGGCAGCCATGGACGCTGCTGTCGCTGGATCATTGTCGTCCGTCCTGCCCTCGAAGGGCAGCTTGAGTTGTACTATTACCGCCGCACACACGGCATTGGCAAGTGTATACGTCCCTAAATCTGTAGCGTCCTTAAGCAGGGACGCAATGACCTGTTCAGCATCGAGGATGGGCCAAACCGGGAAGAGGCGGAGGCGGTAAATGCACAGTCGAATGATCAAGGATGACACAGGGGTTCTTTGAACGCCGCTGGACCCGCCGTCTTTGCCTGATCCAAGGGATGGCTCTCCGTTGTGCGGGCTTTGACCTGCGGGCAAGGTCCCTTTTGCAGACATCTCATCCGATGGGCAGCCAGTGCTGCTGCTGTGCGACCCGCATGGACTCTGTCCGTCCTTGACATTCTGGGAGTTCCGTATCTCCTGCAGGGTCTTTGCCCTCAGACTCCGAGGGCCCCTCGTTGCTTGGAGCTTGTTGAAGGTACACGCGATTCCGATGCTCTTGCATCGCGTGCAAGGTGGCTCTTCAGTACATCTCACTTTGCGAATCTTGCAGGCGTCGCAGGCCCTGCTGCCGATCTTGCGTCGTGGCAAAGCAGACATGCTGCAATTCTTGTGTTTCCAACACGCAGGCCCACTGCTGCTGGGCTCTCTCTCGAAAACGGCGGCCAGGCGCAAACAGGCAGCACGCAAGCGCTATGGAATGCAGATACCCGAGGACCTACTTGTGTCAGAACAGCGGGCCGTCCCTCTGTTTCGGCCGACCTGCCGCTGCCACTCAGTCGGGTCTCGATGAAGATGTCGTGATTTTCTGTAGCGATGAGATGACTACCAGGCTTGGCTCGCTGAGATGTTGACCATTGACGAGGGGTGGACGGCCGAACGACGTGTCGGCGAGGCCATTCGAGAACGACCCGCTGGACCCGGTTACCCCAGACTCACAGCGGGTACTGGCCTTGCGCCATTTCTCTCCACAATAGAGTCATGCATTAGTGCCATTCTGGTGTGGGTCGCCGCCGGGCCCGCGTTGCGACCTGGGCGAGGGTATTCACGATGCCTCATCGACACAACCACCACGACAACGCAGTCCACAGTGAGACGAGACTTGGTGCGGCACACAGCGTACGCTCCTGACGGAGACTGTCGACTTGGAACATAATTACGGGCTCTTATATACCATCACTATACCTCACGATCGCGACTTTTATTTCCGCCCACAGGAGTGAACCAGACGGCCAAGCACTCGGGCCAGGGTTCTCCTGTGCGGGCTTTCAATACACGAAGCGGAAGTCGAGCCTCTTGTTCCCTTCACTCTCCCTCGCCTGGGTGTCATTCTGGTACGCAGCCTTCTCCTCAGCACTCATCATTTGCCACTGTCTCTCTTTCTTCCTGTTCAAGTAGATCAACACCTGGCGCTGCACCAAGATCACGGCCAGTGAAAGCACACAGATGGCCAGCAAGACCGCATTGCCGTGCTTGTAGTACGGCGAGTCCCATTTCCTATAGATCTGCGACCCGACGAGACTCCCAATCTGGACGATGACGTTGTAAGTTGCCGCGGCGATGGCCCGCTTCTTCACGTCAAATGTGTTCTCGGAAATCCAGCTCGAGATGATGGGATGGAAATATGGGTAGCCCGAGATCAGGGTGACGAGCGAGAAGCGGCCCCAGTCCCGGCCCCCGTCCGGGATAGTCAGCATCGCAATCAGCAAGGGCATGATCCAGAACTCCCCAAAGAAGGCGTGGAACGCCCGCTCGTTGAAGAAGTCGCTACTGAATGCCAGCGTCAGCATGGTGATGATCTGGAGGACCGCCGAAGGGATCGTCAGCATGTTCGAGTTGAAGGTGGAGAAGCCGAGCCTCTTGAGGGTCAAGGTCAGGTATGACTGGACGGGAGTGGCCGGGATATAAGCGACCAGGCCGACGAAATACAAGCCCCACATGGAACGGTCGGTCCACGCCTCGCGCACATCTTTCCAGGCAAGGGGCTCCTTGATGGCAGTGAGGCCCTTTGCTGGGTCGTCACGCAGGATTCGCTGCGTCGAGCTCGTGTTAGCCTCATGTCTACACCCGGACGACGGCGACTTGGACGACGGGTTCGGCTTACGTTGACCATGATGACCTCTTCGCGCTCCGTATACCACGGCTTTCGCCAAAGAGGCCCCTTTGTCGAGACGGGAGAGACCGGGAGGTACAAAAAGGCGACGACGGCAATGACGCAGGTCAGTAGACCCTCGAGCAGGAAAAGCCAAAACCACCCTGGTTTGCCTCCGATACCTCGCATCTCGAGGATGCCTGCTGCGAGCAAGGCAGATATGACCCGTGCAATATTCAGGGTGGACCAGAAAGCGGCAAGCCGAAGCGAGAGCTCCTTCGATTTGTAGAAGTACGTGGCAAACAGGATCGTACCCGCTGGTCAGAGATGAGTGTCAGTGGTCGCCCGGTCATATGAGACTCAGGAGGGTCCGGCAGACGCGACGCGGCATCCCCGAGAGAATATCGCGGTTCTGACACGGCACGAATTTGTAGCACGAAGGGGCAAGAAAGAGACGCCAGGCATGACCTACGTATGAAACCGCCTTCGCAAAGCCCGATAAAGGCTCGGGTGATGTAGAAGGAGGTACGGCCTGTCATCCAGGCTTGAGCCCACGAGACGGTACCCCACATGAACATCATTGTGGGGAGGATGTATTTGAAGCCGAACCGCTTGATAAGGATCTGGGCAGGAAACTCGGCGGCGAGGAAGCACAGGAGCTGGATCGTGGTGCCGTTGTTGTAGTCGTCCGTCGACAGGCCGAGATCCTTCAGGAGGTTGTCGGCCAGGGCGTTGGACAGATTGCCGCGGTCGAGCTGCAGGCCGAAGAACATTACACACAGGATTGACAGGAGGCGCAGGTCAGTCTTGCGCACGACGCGGCGTTCTTCGGCGTCGGTCCATTTGGCCGTTGGATCGAAGCGGTGCTTGCCCTCGTAAGTATCGTGCGGAGGCGTCACGTCGGCGAGCACATCGCGGCCGACATTGGCTGTCGAGATGGAGCCGGCAGCGCTGACTGTCCTGGTCGGGAACGACTCAACGTCCTTGGTGTCCATGCTGAGAAGCAGATATCAAGGGCAATGTCTATCTGTGAAGGGGAACAGCTAACAAGCCCCCGGCCACGATTCACCGGAGCCCGAGTCGATACTTATGTAGTAATAGGTACGCTGGGTGTGTGCAATATAAAACCCCCCGTCGGCTCGCTCCCGGAGATGCAGGTGTCGAAGCCTGCCACATGTGCAAGGCACGTTCACGTCGTCCGTCAGGATCGACCCACCAGGGAGGGCACCATAGTGTAGATATTCAAGAACCTAAACGAGCCGAGGCATCTAAATTCTTCCCCCCTAGAGGAAACTCGCAGACCACTACATAGTAGTGCAGAGGATGCAGCCTGACGGCGAGAGACTCTGCTGCTCCATGCCGTTTTGGTCGAGGCCTTGCCCGACTCGGCGGACCAACATGGGTGTCCCGGAACTTTGAACGAATGCAAGGTCGGGGCACTTGGCTTGTTTTGTGGGGGACCGCCGCATGTACTCACCCGGTACCACGATTGCGCGATCACTCTCGCCCTCAGCAACTCCGATATTTTCTCCGCCCCGCCCCGCCCCCCGCCACGTGTGCCGCACTCACTCTGGGGCTTCCTGTCTGCCTGTGTCGACGCTGTCGAGTCATCTACGGCAAGGAGTGGTACGACAGGATGGCATCTTTGACCCCTCCTAACACGGTTGGCCAAGCGGGTATACTCTTATCAGCCGATGATCTCGCCAGTCAAACCTTGCCAGACACACCCAAGGCCATCGTTTATATGATAAAAGAGTAGAATAAGTACCCAGCCAACGCCTGTTGAACCTACAACCTACAGTGCATGCCGGCGCCACATAATGGTGGTTCAACGGAGCCTTCGAGACAATTTGGCTGCATCAAAACAATACCCTGCCTAGAAACTAGATACTGCTGCAATACTTCTTCTACTTTCTCAGCCAACAGAACTTTGAAGGGAAACCAACATCATGCCGTCTGTGGACCTGCCCGCAAGTGAGCAACAGCATGACGGCCAGTTCTTTGGTGGCAACGCAGAGGCACGTCCTCGTCTGCTTAAGCCGCTGAAGTACACCGGCACGCTGGACAACTTCACGCATCAAGATGTGACGCCCGTCATCGGCCGCGAGTACGAGGGTCTCCAGGTCAGAGACCTGCTCAAATGGGGCGATGACATGATCAGGGACCTGGCTGTCACCAGTGAGCCTCGCCGCGGCGCCTCCCGATGCTCCGAGCTTGTGCTGATAATGCGTCCCTTCTCGTCTCAGTCTCCGAACGGGGGGTGGTGTTCCTTCGCGACCAAGATGTGACGCCAACAGAAATGAAGGACCTGATGCTGAGGATAACAGAGCTGGCTGGCTGTGTGAGTGCTGGGAACTCGTGCCCTCCCCTCCCCTCACGCCCGAAAGGACTACACATATCACCACAAGATTTAGAGATTTGTCACGACCCGTATCATGCGGGCTAACACCGGCACCAGCCCGAATCCTCTGGCCTACATGTGCACCCTCTGACGGAGGAGGGCAGCGAACTTGGCGACCAGATCTCCGTCATCAGCAGTGAGAAGCAGAAGAAGGGGGGCGGCCTGACCCATCAGCTCTCCGACGTGAGCAGGTTTGCCTCTGCGGGTTGGCACAGCGACATCACTTTCGAGCCGGTGCCCTCGGACTACGCAATGCTCAAGATCCACACGCTACCGCCCACGGGAGGCGACACTCTTTGGGCTTCTGGATACGAGGCCTATGACAGGCTGTCCCCGCCGATGCGGACAATGCTCGAGGGCTTGACGGCCACCCACGATGCCAAGTTCTTCCTGGAGGAGGCAGAAAGACTAGGAAATCCGCTGAGGAAAGGTATCAGGGGAAATGTTCTGAACCAGGGCGATCGCCTGACAGCAGTGCACCCGGTCATCCGCACAAACCGTAAGTCACACTTTCAATTCGGCTTGTTTGATAGACCTGTGGGCAATTACATGCCGACCCCAAGCTCGCTCAGCGCAAGCAAGCCCCGGGAAGGAAAATATGGATTGCAATATTCTGCCCCGTTGCTGACTTGGTCCGCCTCATCTAGCTGTTACGGGCTGGAAGTCCGTTTATGTCAATCGAGGATTCACCAAACGCATCAATGGCGTCACCAAGGACGAGTCCGATGTGATCCTCAGCTACCTCTTCAACTTGGTCACGCAAAACCACGATGCCCAAGTCCGCTTCAAGTGGCGCAAGAATGACCTTGCTGTATGGGACAACAGGAGCAATTGGCACTGCGCCACCTACGATTATGTCGAAGCCCGTGCAGGGGATAGAGTATGTTCGTTGGGAGAGGCCCCGTATCTGGACCTGGCTTCAAAGGGCAGGAGAGAGGATCTTGGCCTGTTGTAGAAAAAGGGCTCCGTGAGTATTTGCAAGCACACAACAGATTGCATATTCAAGGTCTAGTGGTCGTTGGCTTGAGTATGAGATTCATGGTACATACTGGAAGTCACTCAACATGCAACACCGCTTGTCACTTCTGTTGGCCACGCTTGGTGCGTCACAAGCGCCCTTGCGCGTGGGGCTACAAACGACCGGCGGCGAAGCAAAACGCTTCGGACTGTTTGGGCCGCAACGGCTTCGCGCAAGTCACAGGATCCAGTGACTTTGTAGTCACTGGGACCGTCGAGGCGCGGTGGAAGTGCCAGCGCTTACTTAGTTACGCCACGTATTGACCACGGTTTGCACAAAATATCACTTGTACCGAATATTAGATGTGCGCAGTTTGCCTCCTTTATTATTATAATCAAAACCAGCAGTCTTCAAGCGCAACACAAGGCACAAAGTGCCACGATGATACACGAACCAACCAAAATACCGGAAACCGAGGCGGTCCCAACTCACGCCTCTAAACCTGAGGCTACTTCCGCAGAGACAGAGTCTACGGAGCCCCAAGGCCCTGAAGGCCGCTCGATCCTTTGGACACGTATTCCAGATGTTCGTCCTGCGGAGCAAGACTTGACGGCAACACATACGGGAGTCCAGTCCGCAAGGCAAACATCTGCTGTGGACACCGATCATGAGGAGACTCACTACACGATGGCAAATGATGAAGAGGAAGCCTCCGCCCAACGCCCATCAAGCTTAGAGATGAAAACATATGCTCTGTTACGGATATCCGTCCCGCCGTCAGCCCAGCAAGAGCCTAGCGTAGCAAACTCAACATGGCTCCAGGATCATTGCAGTCTGAACCGACCGAGGCTAAAAAGATGTCGATCTTTCTCAGATACACAAGTGTCTCACCATTCAGCCTCGGAGGCCCAGAAACGACGCCGGGGATGGTCGTCATGCGCGTCGGAAGAAGAAAGATCAGGATACTCTGCAGCAGAGGCTGTGGCGCGGGTTGCGGCACCCGATATCGACCGCGTCAGGCGATGGTATGATGAGTTTCACGAGGAAAGAGTCAAACGCTGGCAACAAACGGCGATGGCCTTTCGTCAGGTGTGGAAGCAATGTTGCTTTGCACAACGCAATGCCAGGACCTGGCAAGACAGCCTCATCGGGGAAGCTGTCAAGCAATTTTGGCAACCGCTCAGCGACTTCGATTATGTCCTCAGCGTGTTCTACTTCCTCAAACGAGAGGACCGCAACCTACAGCCGTATCTACGGAGAAGATACATGGGCTGGAGGCTACCGGAGCAAATCAGGTTCCACGAGGATTATGGCCTCGGGGATGAAGAGAGTGTTTCCCTCGATGAGAACGCATCTGGCGACGGCGTGCCTCGGCATGATGATGGCTCCATGGGCTCAGAGAGCAAATATCCACTGACTACCCATCAACATCTACGCGTTGCCAACATCTGCGGCGACATGGGCGAGATGCTGAAAGAGCTCCAACACTGGCTTGACGAGTTCAGGAAACGTCGGCAAGATTACCTGGTGGCAATCAGCCAGGCCGGCCTCTGTCATGCAATCAAGGCGGAATACGGGCGAGACCTCACCGACGCTGCGACATTGGTTTCACGACTTACCAAAGGTATCATAGTTCAGTTGAGACATTCACGGTCCCATCTGTGTGAAGCTCTAGGCCTGAATCCTAAGCAGGTCCCAGGTGGAGACCAGAATTCGGTCCCAACCATGACGGCGATGAAGATTGAAAAGGTCCACGGCACTACTCCTGATGCCCGCCAGGGCGGACAGGCGCTCCCCCGAAGCTTCTGCCTCAAGAACTTCACACTCAGGACAGGCCGCGTCATGCTCAAGGCCAACCTCTACATGACCCTGCTGCCCAGCAAGCAGACACAACGGCTCCTGGGGCGGATGATGACCAAGACGGCGGACATGGCCGCCATGGCGTGGGACGCGGGGGACCACGAGGCGGAGGGCGCGATGCACTGCCTGCAAAACAAGCTCAGGAAGCTCTCGGAGAGGATGGACCAGGTCTTCCCCAGCATGAAGCCCAGGATGACGCTGCTGGACTCGGAGACGTGGGCCGCGGTCCTCAACCCGCGGGACGACATGCAGTTGGAAGTCCACGGGCCCATCTCCGTCCCTGTCGACACGATCATAGACATGATGATTGCTTCGCAGGCCGAGGAAGGGAAGCCGAGCGGATCGGGCAGCGACACGGCTGCTGATCCCGCCCCCGATGCCGTGCAAGAGACAGAGTGTTCGTCTTCACAGCGAGCGAGCGGGATCTACTAAGCACCCCCACACCATATAGAGCTCGACAATGGCTGTGTCAGGGGACAAGGCGGTCAAGGCTTGAGGGAGAAATTCACACCTTAGCGTCATCCGGAATACGCAGATTTGTGACAAATGCAAATCTGGTTTTTCTCAAGGAAGGGCGTTGATGAAATTGTTGATTTCCTGTTCACGAATCAAAATACCAACACTCTCCGGGCAAGGAGCATGATGTGCCGATTGCCTTTTAATATGGTTGAGATGTGCTTGAAGCATATTGAACAAACTTTGATTTCGAACTTTTCCAGATAACTAAATTTACGCACTAGGTAGTTCATCAACAAAAAAAGGTTAGATGACAGTATCTTGGAGGCAACGGGCACCCTTTTGAATTACCCAGACTTGACTTGATTCAAAGCGCGCCAACAAAATGTGACCAGGCACCTGTTCAGCTAAAAAAGCAGAAAAAGGATGCATTGATTCTAGTTAAACAAATCTTGTCAAGCTACAAAAACGAAAAGTCCCGGTGCAATTGTGTGATATACTTAATTTAAAATGCACATCAAGGCGCAGGTAGGTCCATATACCTTGGACATTGCTTACTTGCGTACTTCTGTTGACGGGCCTACGCGCCGTTGGAAGCTGATCTCAACTAGCCTCGTCCGTGCGATTGCCACGAGGCCGTCTCAGTTTTTTTTTTTTTTACTTTTTTTTTTAGTTGCAATCGTATTTGAAACCTACTTGTAATGGTATCGTATGCATAGCGGGATCAAGTACCAAACCAGCTATGATGTTGCCGCCCGATGGTTCGGTGTGGCACAAGACAGACAGCTGGCCAGCCGCTGGTGCCAACTCATTCGCTATTACCCTTGGAAACGCTTCCATACGTTGTGCGCTAGCTGGAAAGTTGACATGAAGTGTGAATTTATGCATGGTTGCCTGGTTGCCTTCTTGTAAAACATCACGGCTTGCACCTTTACACACTAAGCGCTTACTTTTGGCAAATGAGGTGATGGGAAAATGTTGGGTCACTTGTGATGATCCTCTTGATGACCCAAACCAATCTGGACCAGTGGACTGTGGCTGGATCATGCTGTGGTGTTAAATGCAACTCTGGACGCAACGGTTGAGAGCAACACGGGTCCTAGAAGAGATGGGCAGAGCGGCTTTGTCCTGGCAGACTGCACGGATCTCACGAGTTACTACCCCTTGCAAATTTTCCTCAGAAAGAGAAAGAAAGCTTGAGTAGAAAACGCAACACAAGAAACGTTAGCCACGGCTACAAGAGGCCAGTTGTTCGAATGGCCCATCCAAGGTGAGGAAATGCCCGACCCCGAGCCAGCGTTAGAATCCTGACTGTACTCTTCTCACCCAGCAATTGTCCGTCGGCGTGCCAGGTCAGAGAGACGAAAACATTACAACACGGGGTTCGCAGGCAGATTTGATCCGCATAGAACGGTTGCCAGCCCATGGGAAGCACCGCCGGAGAATTATTGTTTTGATAGCCTGCGGAGGATACGGAAAACCTTATTACAGCCAGCACACCGATGCTGGTTCCAATGATGAATCTGAAGCGTAACTTCTGGCTCATTCAAATGTGTAGGGGAGTAGGCTGAGCCCCGATATCGTTTCCACCGCCCTTCGTCTATCGTGGTGTCGTCCTTTCGCGAAAATCGTGGCGGTGCGCCTCCCTCCTTGCCGCCAGCAGCCTGGCCAAATGCAAAGGGTCTGTTTCCCCAACGCCGTGCAGGTGGAAGAGTCAAGGTGAGGTGTCAATATACAGATAGTCAATCAAAACTTAGAAAGCCAGGATTCTGGCCGAACCGTTGTTGCCGTGGCAGCACGCCAAGTCTTGCCATGCCATGCCATGCCGTCGCGTGGCCGCCAAAGAGCCAAACAGCTCACATGAAGATGCCGACCCAGGCAGCGTTGGGCGAGACCTCGGACTCGCAGTCGTCCACAGCGCAGAAAATCTTTATCGATTTGTTGGTCTCGCTGGGCCGGAAGCGGAAGCCTGTCTTGGCAGCCGCCGAATCCTTGCCCTTGCTGTGCTTCTTGCGGTTATCGTAGCAACTCTTGCAGTAGACCTGGAAGAGGGGATGGGCCCCGCAGTTAGTAAGGGCGTGGAAGAGGTGTTGTTGGTGGGGTTGGGGGTGGGGGTGTTCAGGAACGATGGGCCGGAAATCAACAAGACAGTGTCAACTTACATGGCCACAGTTCTTGACGGCCCAGAAGTGGTGCTCTTCCTGGCTTTTCTTGCCCCGAGGTTTCTTGGCAGGCCTCGGGCTGTCGTCCTCGTCGTCGGGAGAGTACTTCAGCTCGTTGTCACAGCTGGGGCAGATGACGACCAGGTCCTCGTCGGGGCCACCGTCGGGGCCACCGTCGGCACCGTCTGAGCGGGTGTCACGGGTGAAGCCAGGCCTGGCAGGCGGTGGGGCGTGGAACTCAGGCTTGGGGGTAGGCTGCCGCCCGCCGTAACCAAAGCCATTAGCCTGGTAGTTGAACTCAGGCGGGTTGCCTGCGAGGGGGTTGGGGTTCATTGGGAAGGGGGGCGGGGGTAATGCTCCAACAAACTGGATGTCGTCTTGTCTGGGGTTGTTGACGGCGTGGGCGAGGAGGTTTGGGAGCAGGCCACGGATTTGTCCAATGAGTTGATGGCCAATGTTTTGGTAGGGGGGGCGATGCGCAGGGGCTGCGCCGGCCGGTGCTGGGGAAGCTTGGGTTGGTAAACGACGGGGATTGCGACTAGCAGGCTGGTTCAGACCGACAGCTGCAGGAGGGGGCAGCCGGGGGTTGGCGGGGATGTTGTCATCTGGTGAATCTAGTGTTAGGTCGATGACAGCGGCAGCATTCCCATTAAGGATGCTGCCGTCGCTGCGGTTGAGAGAGGGCATGCGTCCGTTCTGCGACATGTGCCTTCGTGGGTTCCTCGGGGGCTGGTAGAGCGCAATGGTCTCGTCATCGTCCTCGTCGTCGTCAGCCGCGTCCTCGTCGTCATCAAAGATGTGGATGTGGCTTTGATTGCGGTTATGGCTGTGGTTATGGCTGTGAATATGGTCATGGTAGTGATTGTTGTGGCGGAGGATGTTGATAGGGCGATGGCGTTGAAGTTCAGGGCTGTCAGGCTCTTCTGTCAGGTCTATCACAGGAACATGCTGATCTAGATCGACGTCAAGATCCAGGTCGACTGCCATCAGGTCCTGGCCCTGGTGGTGATTGTGATTGTGGTTGTGGTTGTGGCGGTGCTGTCTCTGTGGCCTGGAACTCCTTTGTTGACGGCGCGGGGGAGTAGGAGGGGCAGGCACCGAGCGCTGGTACACCACCTCAATGAGCTCATCGTCGTGATCCATACTGTCGCTAAGGTCCAAGTCCTCCTGGCTGGACTCTGACTCGCGAGGGCCTTCTGCAGCTGTCCTCCTTGTTGGCCTGTGTGGTGCCCAATTTCCTCTCGCTGCTGGACGCGGTCGTCGCTCAACCTCCCTGGCAGCCCTCGCAGCCCTGCGAGCCCTCCGAAGGCGTAAACGCTCTCGCAGAAGGTGGTCCTGGCCCTCGAGGTGGTGTGGAAAGTTAAGGCCGTAGTAGTCCTCCTCTTGTTGCTCCGGGACACGCTGGGCTCCCACCGAGGTCGCCTGCTGCAGTGAGTGAATGTGGCGAAGGGGTTGCTGGGGATGCTGGGGCCGTCGGTGACGGCCAGCGAGGGCGGCGTCTGAGTCTGAGTTTCTAGACCGAGGGCGAGGATGAGAAACGGGCTGAGGTGCGGAGCGATGGTGAGGTTGGTGGCGGTTGGCGAGTGCAGGAGGGGATGGTGGGTTGTCGAGGTGGGCGGCGTGGCGAATGGGCCGAGGAGAGAGGCTGTCGGCGAGGGCAGGCGCTTGGTGACTGTGGATATTGTTGTAGAATGGGTTGTCAGGCAGCCTGCGGTTCGGGTGGATGTCTGGAGTCAGGCTCGCACGTGCGGGCCAAGCAGGACGGGGAGGCGAGCCGCGCCAGAAAGATCCCAAGAAGTAGTTGTTAATGTCGTTAAAGCGCAAGTGGTGACGGGGCCGATCGAGGAGTGGGTCTGGGTTAGGTGACGGGGGACTCGAGCCTGGGTCGTCCGGGTCCCCGGCTAGGTCTGTGTCTGTGTCTTGGCCCGAGTCGACGTCGAAATCGGATTCCAAGCCAGAGCCTGGAATAGGATCGGGACCAGGAGCAGAGTCTGAGTCTGGATCAGGATCAGGGTCAAGATCAAGGTCAGAATCCAAGTCGGAACCAGAAGCCAACCGGAAGACTGCATCCGCATCCAGGTCTGAGGCCGAGTCAGCGTCGACGAAGAGGGGCGAGAGCGAGGCAGACGCGGACAACAGTGGCGAGAGGGAGAATGGCGCAGAGCGCGGAGACGACGGCGGCGGAGAGGCTGCGTATGGGAGCTCGCTGATGCTGATGCTGACGCTGACTCTGTCACTATCGTAGTCAATCGAGGCTCGGTCAAAGTCGTAGTCGAGAAGCAGGTCGTTGCCACTGGACACTGCAACAGCAACGACGCCGTCAGAGGACAAGGCAAAGCCGGGAGAGCCCGCAGCGGGCGCGGGGGACTGGAACTGCGACCTCGACTGCGACCGCGACTGCGACTGCGAGGAGCCAAGGCCAAGGTCCGGGAGCTCGAGGTCGACGGCAAGGTCGCGCCCGAAATGGTCCTCGAGATGGTTATTGTGCAAGCCGAGGCTGTCGCTGTCGCCGCCGTGGGCCGGGAGGTGGTTGTCTCTCGGAACGGGCAGATACGGCGGAGGGCCCACAAGGTCCACGCCTAACGGAGATCTATTCATACTGGGAAAGCCTAGGCCATAGCATCCTTTTTTCTTTTTCAACTGTTTTTGCTGCTGGACCCTGTCCTTGGCCCTTTAGTGTTCCCTTTGTCTGCGTGTCTGCCTTTATTGTTTGATTGACAATGGAAGAAAAGCAGTAGTTCCAATGCGGAAAAGTAAAGGGGGGGGGCAAAAAGGAAAATTTGACCGGGGCCAAGTCAGTGGAAAACGGAGAACATGTCAGAGCAGAGAAATCGCAAAACAACCAGAGCCCACCGTTTGTAAGAGCCACGCGCCGGAGCTGGGAGCTGAGAGCTGGAGCTGGAGCCGGGATTGAAAAGGAGCTGGTAGCTGAGGCTGGGGAACCTTCACTGTTGGATGTCGGAAGGGGAAGATGACATGAGCAGGCCAGGTACCTAGATTAGGTACCCAGGTACATACCCGCGCGCGAACACACGCGCGCGCACACACACAAACGAGGCTGGGCCAGGCCAAGGTCGAAGGTACCTACACCCTCACTTATACCATAGCAGACGCTCTCAAATATATATCAAAGTGCCTTCCCATATTATATCCTCTTATCCATCTGGCAGCAGCGTATTCGATGCGGCATATGCACATATGCCCCTCGCCCTGCAATGGTATTCAGCACTATAAAAAGTATCACCATGAAAAGTTCCAGCATGGAAGTATTAGTGTATCATGAGTTCTTATGGGTCGGGGCATCTGCCTGAAATTCCATCTACCCAGCCCGAATATAACATCAACCAACAGTGGGCCTGCTCGTCTCCGTCGCTTTTGATGTAAAGTACACTCCACCCCTGCCCGTAGCCTCACCCCAAGACCACGTCATGAAGCAATCCAATACACTCCTCCTTGATATGTGCAGGTCAGTCCTCCCGGACGTGAGCTGATGATCACCTACCCTAAGCCTCATCAGGAGCCCCCAGGACAGAGATGACTCCGTCCCCGTTCACCGTCACCAGCGCCTTCGCCTGCTCACCCCAGCCCAGCCCGACCGCCGGTGTTGCGCTCTGCAGGAGCTCGCTCCACTTCTTGCTGCTCTTGGCGTACTGCTGCACTGTCACCCCGGACGGCCCCGCCGTGGCGAGGAACTGGCCCGTGTAGTCCCATGCCAGCCTCTGCACCGAGCTGCCCACCTCCAGCACCTTGGCCGTCGCCGCGGCGCCCTCCTTGCGCAGGTCAAAAACCGTCACCGTCGTCTGGCCCTTGGCCGTCGCCGCGATCCAGTACCCGTTCTCCGAGAATGCGAGGCCCTCCACCGGCGCCCCCAGCGAGAACGTTGCCGCCTCCTCGCCAGTCTTGGTCAGGAGCATCTTGATCTCCCCCGTGCTTGTTCCCGCCGCGAACAGGTGCCCATCCGGATGGAAAGCGCACCTCGTCAGCGCCGCATCCGTGTAGACCCGGCTGACCCGCCTCAGCGCCGACAGGTCGTACAGAACGAAGCTCTTGTCCGTGCCGACCGAAGCCAGGATGTTGCCGCCCGGGTGCAGCGACAGCGCCGTCGCGGGGCCGGCATGCTCCGAGAAGGACGCCACCTCGCTGCCCTTGTCATACACCTTGACCGAGCCCTTGGCAGTCGCGAGCATGACCTTGGAGCCGCTCCACAGCGTGTCCGTCACGGGCTCGTCCACCTTAAATGAACGCTCCAACGTGCCTGTGGTGGTGGAGAAGATGGCCACGTCCCCCTTGAGGCCGCCCACGGCCGCATAACCTGCTTCCAGCCCGATAGACGACGCCTGCGGGGTCGGCAGTGACTCGGACAGCCGTGGCGCAAAGGTCGCAATCTCGTCGGCGCTGGCCCAGCCGCTGGGCACTGGTCTCTTCTTGCGGCTCTTGGACAATCTGTAGAAGTTCGTCAAGTCAGAATTGGTAGGTGCGCATTGTGGCCATTCCGACACGAGGTGACATACTTGGCTTGGGTCTCATCCACGTGCGCGCCCAACTCCTCGGGCAGTGTCTCGTTGTCCACAGCCATCGCGTCGCCGTTCGCGCCAGAGGTGGAGCCGGAGCCAGCAGACACGGTCACCCTGGAGAGCGCTGCCCTGGCCTCGTCGCGCTCCCTGGTCAGGCGGGCAATCACCCGCACGGCGGCATCGTGTTGGTAGAGAGCATTCGCCAGCTCGTCCCGCGTTTGTGAGAGCTGCTGCTTCAGCTTGAAGGTCTCGAGGGCGAGGGCATCCCACTCATTTTGGAAGGTGGAAAGGAGCGCAGGGATCGAGGTCAGGTTTGGGGCTCGTGGCCGCACGACGCGGGCAGACTGGATGGGCAGCAGGTCTTCGGGGTCGAGCTCGTCGCCGGTGATGGGGTCTTTTCCGTTCTCCTCGATGTACTTCTGGATAAGCCGCTTCTCGAATACTGTGCCGGTCTTCTTGGAGACGACAGGCTCCTCGGGAGCCTCACCCGAGACTGTTGTTTCGTCAGCTTGTGTTAGCTCTTGTTATGGACCCGCAAGCATGTGGAATGAGTGCAGACTGGGTACGAGGAGCAGCGGCGTTGACAAGTACGTACTGGCACAAAGCATCTTGACTTTGTCCTTGATATTCTAGAAGATCAGGGCCAGCCGTGGGTTCTGTGTGGACGATGCAATGCGACGGGCGTTGTATTCGTGAAGCTCAAGGCTGGGTTTATCAAGGCTGGCACGGTTTTGCAGCCGCATCTGCAGGTCGACCAAAGGTGAACCCAGGCAGGGTGCTCGGAGAAAGGTACCTCATATGATGTACCCATGGGCCAGTGCTTGGATTGAGAACCGCCCGCCAGCTGCCGCCAGGTGTGGGAGCCCGGACGGTAGGTCAATGTGCATGTCCTTAGTGGACAGCTCCACCATGACTCGCGCGTGCCTGGGTCTGCAAGCTATTTGGGGAAGCACCCTATACCGTAGTACCTGCCATGACGACATTGTCTGCCGAGATGCTGGACCAAGTGCACTCGGCAATAGTTCAGGGTAGCTAAGCTCTCCTTCTGAGGCTGCCACGGCTTCCAGGTTCTTTGGTCTGTTGTTAGATACGGAATACAAAAAGTAGCAACGCAAAACCTCGGCAGCTGAGTAGTTCTGTTGAGTTGCGAATACCTTCTTGACACCATGGCTCCCACACTCCCAGACGTCACCAGTCTCGCGACTCTGTCCGATGCAGAACTAACAGCAATCCTCGACCTCCTCTTCGAGCCCAGCGACGACCTGCACACACTCGCCCTTCCCACCCTGCGCGCCATCACCTTTGCCTCCTATCCAGAACTGGTGGATACGATCCGTGACCAGCTTCTCGTCATCGCGGAGAGCGTCCACGCTGACGCCAATGCCCAGAAGCCTCTCCATGCCATCTTGGGGTCCCATCCCCGGCTCGGCGCGAAGAAGGTGCACAGCAGCCAGAGCGCCGCCGAGCAGGCCCAGCTGCAGGCCGGGGCCGAGGAAGAGGCAGAGAAATTGGCAGCCCTCAATAGGGAGTACGAAGCCAAATTCCCAGGCCTGCGCTACGTGGTCTTTGTCAACGGTCGCGGCAGGGACGTCATCATGGAGGACATGCGGAGGCGCATAGACCGTGCTGACCTGGCAGAGGAGGAGAAGGAGGCCATTTCCGTGAGTCAAGGGAATGTCTCCTTCCATTGTAAAAGCGATGCTCTGACAGACTGTCACAGGCGATGGCAGAGATCGCCAAGGATAGGGCCAGCAAGCTCAACAAAGAATCCGACGAGTCCACTGTTGGGCGATCTGCCCTGCCGGCGGAGAGCTGAGCCCACCTCGATACCTCATTGGGCTCGCGTCCCACCTGGGATTTTTGGAAGCTCTCAGCATGTTTCCGCCTGGTACTGTCCAAGGCCACAGTCCTCCGAGGCCCCTCTGCTCGGTCCTGCCCGGTCACGCGTCCTACCATGACTTGGCTAGGCCGGTGATTTCTGCGCACTGGGAGAGTGTCGGTACCGAGCGGGCTCACACAGCCTGGAGTACCAGCTCCTTGGGAATTCCCGGTGTTCCGAGGACCTATCCTGGACGGCCTGCGGGTGGGCTCATGATAATTGTCTGCGCGAGCCGGACACTTTGTTCTTCAAGCCCTTGTTTGCAGCCTGTCCCTGTCCCGAAATGTCCCACGTTCACATGCCTAGGGTCTCTGACAAGAGGCTCCGGCCATCTTCCTGGTGGGACCGCCATCACCATGGTAGAGTTCGTAACAGAGTGCTCCTGGGCTCGTCGCCCTCGGTCAGTCAGAGCAAATGTCGGCGGACGCCTTTTGGCTTCCGGAGCCGTCATGCAACCGATGCAACGCCGCGAATCGTCCAACACCGGAATAATAAGCTGTAACGAAAAGGTAGGTTGGATTTCACCGACCGACCTGGTTGTCACGTCGGTGTTTGTGTGTGCCGACAAATGTACCACTATTTAGAGACGCCCGACCTGGAAGTGAATTTATAGGGGGAATGGGTGCACCCATGCCCCTACGTAACGGCTTCCTGATTCCAATGGAAGGCCTGATTCGGGACAGGTCTTGTCCTCGCAAGCGGCACAGAGGTTGATGGTCCAGGGGAGGTTGGACCGTAGACTGTTCGAACTTCGGCGCCGTGTGAATATTCGACATGCTGACACCATGGAGATCGATTATCCCCGTGGGCGTAGCGAGACTGGCCCGGCGTTGGGAATATCGTCATCGCTTGTAGTCGAACGCGAACCCACCGGTGATCACCGCCATCCAGGGTCCCCGTGTCTTGACAGAACCCTATCTACGGTGTGTGCAGCAGCAGCAACCTGCACGGGTCGTTTGTCGACCTTGCACACAGGGAATAACGCGACTCGGGTCGCTGCAGGTCCCGATCCTCCCAAGACAACGAGCGGATTTCAATAGGGTACAGTGGGGGTTGCTCCATAGAGCCTCACCGTCGCTACTTTAGTGCTTGTGTTAGTGCCTCCTCTCTCAGCTATCACAGCAACGTCTTCTGTCTTGCGCACCGATGAGCCCGCTTGACTTGTTCGACCTGATGAGGTCCAGGTCAAGCGGCTTTACCAACAGACAGTGCCGCGGATATCCGGTCTCCGGCAAATGGGACCGGAGTTTGGAACGTGCATGTCTACCAAGCAGACCAAGCCTGCACCGTGCTTGGTCAGAAACTGGAGAAGTGATTGATCGCACACGCCACGCAACTCAGTGACAATGTCACCTTACGGTTTCGGCTCTGACAACCAACTGTGATCTGGACTTGGCTCGCCCCGACGCGACTCAGCTCACGGCGAGTTGCCAGAGGGCCATCTGGTGCTTGCGATATTGCGTATTGGCTGGACATGCTGCTGCTCTGTGTACTACGTGGGCTACAAGCTGAGTCTGCAGGATACCGGGTAATTGCAGCTGTCAAGCAAGATCCCACGGGTATCTGCCTACGGGCAAGCATGGGGCTTCATGTGTATCTCGAGGGCCATGGCTGGGCCATTGCTGGATGAGGCATTCCCACCCACCCAGTGTCCATGGGCTGGAAAGCGGTCGAAAGCAAGGCTGCCCGACTCCCCATCTGCATGGAAGCTGCCCAAGGACGCATGGATTGTTCCATACATCTGTACCGAGTGCTCCACACACCTCGTTCTAATGCACGCCTGCAGTCAGACTCGTCCAGGCCCGGCCGCCCCAAACAGAGCCAGGCCACCCAGCACCCAAACCGGCCGGCCGCCGAGAGCCCTGCTTGGAATAGCTCTTTTTCCTCCCGAGTGCCGCGTGACCGGGGGCTCCATCGAATTAGAAGACATGCCAGCTCAGTTGTGTCTTGTTAGTCTACTTCCTGTATCACCACGGTTGTACAGCACCCAGGTAGCTCAGTTCACAAGCTCGCCCGACCACGGCCTCCCCCCCGCGGCGACCTTGTCCATAAATCTGATTGGTATTTCTCCTCGTCATGATCCCAGACACCTGAAAAAAAAAAAGGAGAAGAAAAGACGGCTACCGAGGGACCAGGGACTCGTGGCTCATGGCAACTGGGGGGGGGGGGGCGCAGTTTGCTGGTTGCCCCGATGTGGTGGAAACAAGTCACCACTCATCTTCCCCATCCTGCGCACGCGCGCATGCCACCTTGCCCATGCCCATATTACCCCGTCAGCACCAGTCAGCTCGACCGTCAGGCGAGCTGAGTGAGGACAGAAGGACGGGGGGTCCCAATCACAGACGAGCGCCTGGCTGGACGGGAGCACATTGTGGTCTAGCCCAGGCGACTGCACCGCGCGGGGCCTGCACACATGACTGGGCAACTAGGTGATACAGATGTCGAGGTCGAGAGGGCGGTGCACTAACAGCATAGCGCAGCAGGGACTTTGAAATTAAAATAAAGGCATCTACTTGCTACCAGGTAGTCTACTAGGTAAACCAGCTACAACGCAAGGCGGGAGTACTATATCCATCCATCCATCCACCCTGCCTGCCTCCATATAGCTCGTGTTCTCCAGCTCCGGGCCACTCAAATCCTTCTTTTCACTACCCCGTACCCCGACTTTTAGTCATGTCACACTCACTCCCTTCCCGTACACGGCCCACCACCCCCCCCCATCCCCCCTCGCCGGCCCCCTTGGGTGAGCTGGTGAGGTGGGGGATGCACACTGACATGCAGCCCTCCCCGGATCCTCGCATGATCAATTCTTATTAGTCCACAGCAATGGTAACCTGTGCTTAACACATCCTTGCAACCTCCATGCCGTCCCCATTCTCCCTCCTGCCCTGAACTGCCTGAACGCTTGTGGGAGAGCAGATCCAAGCGCCTTTAATCCCCCCCTCCCAACCACACACACCCCCATGGCGGATTGTGTTGAGCTGAGGTGGCCTGCGCTGCGCTGAGCTGAGGTTTTCGCTGTCTCTCTTTTGCCACTCGCTCCCTCTCCCTCTCTCCTCCTTTGGACCGTCACCTCGAGTGCTCCGTCTCCGGAACGAGGCATAATATCTTAGCGCATCCTCCCCAGCTTTCATCCCTCACACCTACTCGGAGACGGCCGATCTGCTCTCATGGTACCAGGAAACCGGGTTGGTCTTCGACGCCTCTTTTGTGCACATGACCCACGTGCCGAACTCAGCTATCCTTGGGAACATCCCTCCTAGACAGTTTTTTGTCTTGCTTCAACGGACCAAAGCGTCCTGCTTACCTGTCGCTGTTGACTGGGACGAGGGCGACACCATCTGACAAAGATGCTTTGCCGTCACTGATGACCCCGGGCACCTCCTGGACCACATTCAACCGCATGGTCCCCGACTGTTATTCAACCGTTTTGGACATTCACCTCGAGGCCCCCATGCTGGCCCCGCACCCGGCATTGAGTACATTGCTGAGGCTCACAGAAGCGTGCCTGTATGCCAGGTCCGAAAACCTGTGGACATCGAGGCATCGGTGGTGGGCTTCCGCAGCCGAAATCTAGCTATATCTCCCTGTCTGCCAAAGGTGTTTGTGAGGAGCCAAGCCATGGCCGTCTCTATTCATTGCTTGACCCAGGCAACCTTTCACAGAGGCCATCATCACCAGAGGCCGGCCGCGGCTCGCGCTAGGGCAGGCTCACCTGTCCGATTTGACCGCGATATCCCGAGGGACCATCAGCTCTCGCAGCTGATCCCATCAATGGCAATACAGGCAGACCTGCAGGGTCACCGCGATCCCACCTCTGCCCGCAAAGAGTCTCCATCCGAGCACTCAATGCCCCCTTCACCGGACAGCGCTTCGCTTCTGTTCTTCTCAACGCCCCCGTCTCCTCTGGCCACAAACCATCCACAGCGACATCATGTATCTGTAACACCGGAGCGTCTGCCAGACTTTGTTCGTTCCGCTCCTAAGAGGCGGAGAGCCCTCCACGATGTTGACGGCCCTCATACGGGATCCCTTGGCTCCAAAAAGCGCCGGTTGCGCCGCCATCTCATCACCTCGAGGCTGTCGCGGCCGTACTCATCGCCGGCCACCCACATATTGAACCGGGAGGCGGCAGCCGGGGCCAAACGTTTCCTCAAGATGGCGGCAGCGGCGGCCGCCAAGAAGCTCACGACTGTCGTCGTGCCGACTCCGCCCACCGCGGACTGGAGCTCGGGCCGTGCGGTAGCAGCCGCGCAGGTCGCCACCGTTGTCCCGGCGAACAGCATTCACCACCTTGCACCGGCGGAGATGGTACGGCGGGCAGCCATTATGAACAGCTTCAGGATCCGTGTGTGCGACGAGGCGCGCCAACGAGGGGACAGAACTGATCTTCAGATGACCGCCAGCGCGGCGCTCCTGAGGTCTGGGCCGGGCTTGCATGGGGTAGGCTTCGTGACGGCTTCGAAGGGAATCGGCGAGCAAACCCCCCTCGACCCGTCATCACAGGGCCAAATCAGTCCCCCTGGCGTCACGCGAGACGGGTCAGCTGTAGCGCCCTCGCCGAGCGCTGCTCAGCCGCCCGTCGCCATGAGACCCGCGAGCTTTTACCCACCGACGCAGTCCACCGGCCCGGCTGCCGGCCGGGAGCCCCCGAGGAGCCCAGATAAGCAGGCAAAGTCTCGTGGCGCCGGGAGGACGTCGCCAGGCTTGAGGCCTCTGCGATCGCCCGAGCTTTGTGCACTGCGCGCCGATGCGGATTGCGAGGGGCTGGACGAGGAGGGTGAGCTCAGCTTCCCGGCAACGGATTACTCGGATGACTTCTTGGAGAATGAGTCTGACGAGGTGTATACTGACTTTGGTGCCATCTTCGGCGGGGGTGGTGGGTATTGTGATGACGACGCGGGTGAGAGCGAAGGCACTGGCGAGGGTCGAGGGTCCAATGGCGAGGGACAGGGCGGCCACGACGGCGAGCATTTTGAGGATTACATGGATGACTTGGACGGGATCCCATGGGGTGCGAGGTGAAGCGAAACCATGCATGGCCTTGGGACCGGAAACCCTTGGAAAATACTGTTGTGTTCCAGATGAAGGCCTCGGTTGGTAGGTTGCAACTCGAGAGCACCGGACTTGGGGTTCAAGCCATACTCTTCGTCTCAGCTAGGTTGGGAAGACTGGCCACCTGATTGTATTCCGGATGTAAGCATCATTTCGTATTCAGCATATGCGGGGTTCAAAAGGAAACGGTGAAGAAGGCAAGGAAAGTCAACTTTGGTTAGTTATTCAACAGCCTGTTCCCAGCCAAGTTCCAGAGTGCGCAGCGGGAAAGCCCCGTTGATGGGGTAATGTAATGTCCAGGCCCATTTCTCGCTGCGAAACATGCGAAGGTATTAATCAATAGACCGTCAACCAAACGTGGAATGCCGCGGCGCACAGTGGATGGAGGGGTGGGTATTGCTTGGACATGTGCGGTGGTGCTGTTGGGCTGTTGCATGTGTGCTGTTCCAAACGGGATCTCTGGGTCGGCTGGTGCAGCAGAAAGAGGGCCCAGTCTCGTGCCAATCCAATCCACCCATCCGAGGGCCTCAAGCTTTGCCCATTCGTACCCTACGCCGTACCTGCCAACCTAAGTGCAGTTGGTCGGGAGGTAGGCAGGATGGTAGGATGGTGCAAGAACCCACCCTGCGCCTTCCACCTTGACTTTCATCACCTAAGGCCAATTCCAGCATTCAGCCTTTCCTCCATCAAGCAACCCAAACACGTACCGTCTTGGAATCCGTCTTGGGCTCCTCTTCACCAAGTCCACTCTTAGCACTAAACTGCCCGTAAACACCCAAGACTTGACGACCCGAATTAGCGCAGCTCACTCAGTCACGCCAACACGCGAAACCACATCTTCGACCTGCCTACGATGCCGCCCGACATCAAGACCATGTCGTGGGGCGATCAGCGTCTCAACGCGTTCAACTCATGCCTGTGCGGTGATTGCGAGCATTCTGGCTTCAATCCAGTGAACCAGCCAGCTCGAGACAATCAGAACGCGACAGACATGAGAAACATCGAGGTCACCGACGAGATGACGTCCTTCTTCCGCAACTTCGTCCACAAGCACTGCGATGAGCCAGCACATCCCGAGTACCGCGGGTCGGTTGAGCAGAATCGGCACACAAGAAACGTGGGCTCCGAACTGTATGGCGATACTAATGCCGACTCGGACCACCTTGAAGGAAACGCCATCCTTCCGGAGCTAATCAAACTCACCCTGGCCCAGCACCGCATGATTCTCGCCCTGCGCGACATCCACAAGGAGGCTGGCGTGCAGCTTCGCATCACCAACGCACGCCTCGACCTTGTCGAAGGGGAGTTGAGCCTCATGCGCAGCACCCTGGCTGAGAATACCACGCCCAGCTTGTTCTCGGGCGCCCGGGTCCGCATGGGCAGCAACTTCGGGGGTATGGGGCGCGACACCTCTGGCGACTACGTCCCCACGTTTGACCTGACTGATATTGGTGCCACGCTTGCGGCTGGCCCGGGTTTTGGAAGCGACCTTGGTCATCACCAACGTCTTCCCCGTGACGGTAGCCCTAGCCCAAGGTCTTCAAGCCAACGGCGCCGCAGCCCGCGGACCGAACGGTATATTACAGTCCTCACTCAAACGGCCGAGTGCTCCATCCCGACGGCGAGGCTAATAACAGTACAGGGAGGAACACGTGAAGCGCACCAGGATATCATACGATGGCCTTGGAGGCCAATACCCCAAGATATCGCTGCAAACGCGATTCTTTGGCCCAGCACAAACCCCACAGTCTTGGACCCTGGTCACCGGTGATACTTCCGAAGCCGAGCCGCTCGATATTGACTCTCAATCAGAGTCTAGCGTGGACGATGAGCCCAACTGTAATGAGCGGCACCAACCTTCCCTCCTCGGAAAGCTGTGTGGTAAGATGGCGAGGCTGGTGCTCGGTATGTGAGGCAGGCGTTGGTGCAGGGCCAAGGCATCCGACAAGTTGGCAGTGAATTCAGTACTGAGAATGCATCCGTTGGACCTGGTTGGTGTAAGAGGGTTCAACGTTAAACAGGAATGAGGGCTTGACGCGAAAGGGAGAGCTTGGTTCAGGTCTCGTGGATTCGGAGGTCCTGGGGAAGGACTGGGTGTGGGAACAGTCCATTGATCCATGAATCGTTTTTTGCTGATGCAGTCGCGGCTTGATCAGATTGCCTTCGAGAACATTGGAGAAGCGTAGGCAGGCTGTAGTGAAGGTCTCAAAACATGCGCGGAGCATTACGGAGACCCCTCTCCTCGGCTACCGTGAGATAGCCTTCCAGAGAAGACTGGGCAAAGCATCTCGAAGCATCTCCACCAGTCACGTGCAGCTTGTCACTTCTCATGAGCTACATTGGCACGTCCGAACCAATCCCCTGGCCCCCCCCCCCTTCCCAATCCACCCATCACATCCCCACCTCATTGAGGGGAGCCCAACCCCAACCCTGTGCCATCTGACAGCCAGGCTCGCAGTGCAGCCCAGGCTGGGGGCCCGCCCATCAGGCCATTCGTTGCCGAAATCCCTCTCTTCCGAGCATTGACGACTGCTCGACAAAACCGTCACCACCATCATAAACAAGCTCGACGAGGCCCTCTCCGCTCCACCCCCCTCGCCCTCCCTGCCAATTGACCGCCCGCCCGCCCAACCACCATGTTTCTGCAACGCTCTGCAGTGGCCGTCGCTCGACGGGCTGCCGTCGCACCCGCCCTGCGACGCACCTTTGCGACCTCGATGGTCCGCCGTGAGTCTGCCCCCGGGCCGCCTGCTGCAGTTGTGCGAGGCTGGAGCTCCGCAATTGGCACCATGCGTCATCGCGCCCAGCTTGCCGGCTGGTGATAGCATGCTTGCGCCTCTGCATCTCCTTGCCCTGCCCTGCACTGAGCTGCGAGCACCGCCCGTCTCTTACATAGCTGACATGATCTAACGCTGTCTGCAGAAAACGCCCCCAACAACACTCCTGCCAAGCCTGAGAAGGTCTCGTTCTCACTGTCCGGTACGCTGCCACGATTTCTCCTACTGCCTACCTACTACAGGTAGCTAGCTAGTACTTTCCAATTGGCGTTGCGCGCCGCCCGCGGGTTATTGTGGCGGAACTGGAGGCGGCTGGAGCAATCGAGGGCACCCATGCTGATCGAAGTGCAACACTACAGACGTCAAGACCATCGACGACCTCATAGGACCCGGTGCCAAGCCCGGCACCGTCCCCACCGACCTGGAGCAGTCCACCGGTATCGAGCGTCTCGAGATTTTGGGAAAGATGGAGGGTGTTGACATCTTCGACATGAGGCCCCTCGATGCCTCGCGGAAGGGAACCCTGAAGGAGCCCATCCTGGTCCGCTCCGCCGGCGAGGAGCAGTTCGCCGGCTGCACTGGCTACCCTGTCGACTCTCACGGAGTCATCTGGCTGACGGTACGTCCATTACCACAAACACCTGCGCTACTACAACAATACTGGGAGATCCTCCGGACCGCGGTGTGCATCCGGGAACAAGCAAGTGCTAACGCGCAACCTCGCACTAACTAGCTCACCCGCGACCGCCCCATCGAGCGCTGCCCCGAGTGCGGCAGTGTCTACAAGATGGAGTACGTCGGCGCCCAGGACGATCACGGACACGGCCACGGCCACGACCACCACGGCTACGAGGAGCCCAAGAACTTCTCCGACTTCGTCAAGCCCGAATACTACTAGGCGTGTCCTGGCCACACCTTGACTTGGATTTAGTGCCGCCGCCACGGCGCCCCTGATGGAAGGGCAGAGCGCATACCTCGTTCCACGAAACGAGATGCGATAGATGACGGAGGCGAGCGATTCAGGAGATATTCAGCAGGCTGCAGATGTTGGAGGAAGGCACTTGTAGAATATGGAGTTTTTCCGGGAGGTGTATAGAAGTTCTGTTTTCCCCCCTGCCGAGGCCAACAGCCGCGAATGTGGTGTATCCTTCACCCGGTAAACTGCACCTCGTGTGGGTCTCGCGCCCGCACAAGGGGCCGTGGACTACCAAGTTTGGGGAGTCTCGAGAGGCTCGGGAGACCCCAGGACGCTATTGGACCTGCTCAGTGCAGTGCTGGTATATGCTGCTGTGGGTAGACCGACGGCGCAGAACATGCCTGTGCTCATGGGCAGAGGGCAAGAGGCCAGGCGTTAGGCGAGGCTCAAAAGCTGCTTCGAGCCAACCTAACCCCAGGCCCGGGTTCTGGATGTTCCTCGGCCACTGCCTCGGCGGACATGGTGCGGACTGGTGCGATATGAATGAAGCCCAGTGACACGGGCTCCTCTGGCAAAGGGGCTGCTCTCAGTCGCCGTCGTCGTCACCAAAGCTCAGCTTGATCTTCTTTGCCTTCTTCTTGGCCTTGACCGGCCCCTTGGGCTTGTCCTCCGTGGCAGCCTTGTTGCCGGCGGCGGGACGGGGAGCCTCCCCTGAGCTGGCCTCGTCCTGCCGCCCGGCGTCCTCGGCGTCGGCGCCGACCACCTTGCCCAGCTTCCTCTTCTTCGAGCCCCCGATGGTCGCGGCCTTGACCTCCGGCCCGGCACCACCGCCTTTGCCCCCCTCCTCTGCCTCCCTGCTGTTGTCCTCCTCCTCACCACCGTTCCCCCCACCTGCGGTTCCCGCCGCCCCGGCCGTCGCCTGGTTCGCGGTGACCGTGCCGTCGGCGGCGACCTCCACCCCCGCGAGGACGTTGCCGTCGCCGTCGACGATGAGCGGCGCGTCCTCGGCGTCCTGGCTGGCGGAGCGCGGCTTGGCCTGGCGGCGGCGCGAGGCCAGGATGGGGTCCGGCGAGTCGGAGTCGTCGGCGGCTTGCTGCTGGCCCTTGAGCCGGGCGAGGAAGGGCGGCAGGGACTGGTCGTAGTGCAGGTTCTTGCCCGTGATCTTGTTGGACATGGTGGGTGGGCAGAGAGAGAGAGAGGTGAACCGTCCTGACGAGAAAAGGCCTGTGCTAGGCTCACATGTGGTTGTTCTACTCTACCAGGGCGTGTAGGCGACTCCAATACCGGGGCTCCAAGCTTAGGGTTGGGGTTTGCCCACCGGGCTTGGGATCCTTCCTCGAGGGCTTCCTGACCGTACCTATCGCTTAAGTTTGCCTTGTATCACCCACCAATATATATATTCCTGATTAATTTGCTGCAGTGCATGCATGCAAACGATCTCACCATTCTTGCATGTCCGTGCCTCCCGAGGTCGCCTATAAGGCCTGCGATCCTACGCCAGGCGGACAGTTAGCCAGTCCCCTAATACAAGCATCAGCCAGTCACCTAATACAAGCATCAGCCAGTCAGCCTTGTTAGCTCGAGGCTCTGCAAGAGACTCGCCAATCCCTCACGAAAGGGACAAGAGAATGCGGAGACGGTGCAGGCACCTAAAAGAAAAGCTTTTTTTCCGGCGAGCCGGAAATGTTACTATGTGTTCAGACAGCAATGTCAGCCCTGTCACAATACTCTTGCAACGATTGGGGAGTACATTCACATGGGCATCGTGCCGAGCGCAGGGCCACAACAGGGTCTATCTACGTACTTGGAGCCCCGAAATGTAGGCTAGCGCATGAGAGTCATGATGAAAAGGAGTGAAAACCCTCATCTGTCACACGGCATAACAGATCGACAAGACTTCTGCCTCCTTCCCAGGTCGCACAACAAAGACTCCGCCATGACTGAAGCTGCCGAAACTGCCGTTATGTCTTGATAATCAACTCATCTCTGCCTGCATGACTTGCAGTTTTCGAAGCATATAGTGCTTACGTCTTACTCTAGAATTCTCTTCCTGCTCCAAAATGTTTACTTGCTGTGTGACTTTTTATAAGCTTGTTCTGCTTCCATGAGACTTTGTGTAAGTTACATGCACCTAACGATGTATAGAATGAAACAAGTATTGTGCAATTAATCCGTATTACCATAGAGTGCTCTGAGAGCTGCAGTATGCTGTTAAATCCTCGTCCGGAGAGGAGGAAACAGTATTCCTGGGTAGGCAACCCACCCCAAAGGGACTGAGGCCTGAGCGATGAGAACTCCTGCCTGGCCGGCAATTGACAGCATATGGAATTCAAATACTATTGAGAGATATTGAAAGAGTGAACTCATTTGCTTATACGCGAACGACTAGTGTTAATGTTGAGTGGAAACCATGACATAAATTCAAATGAGGGATTTGCGTTGCGCGCAATGGCCGAGATATTGTCTCTTACGTTTTATGGGGAGGTGAGATGAACTCTATTTACTTTAACGAGAGATAACCAGGGCGACTGGGTCCAGCGTTTAGATAACTGAGTTGATGTGGACGTCGAAGTACGATAATAGCCCATGGCCGAAAATGAGACAACTGAGTTGCCATTTCTTGACCGGTACTCTGTTGTTGCCCAAGGCCTTGACTATGGGCTCTCTGTACATAGAGGAATTTTTGGCAGTCTTCAACAAGACAACCTCAAAATATACTCATCAACTTGTAGACGTGGATGGGTTACGTAGTGCAAAGGTGATCAGTCGAGAAGATATTTTGGCAGCTCGTGCCAAGGCTACAGCCACCGTATTTATCGACTTGAGCGACTACGATAGAGGGAAGACGCAGACAGGGCTGGGGGCATTCTCTCCGGTCTTGGGGTAGACTTACAGCAGCCGATCTGGGACTTGGTGGGATCCGCGCACTACAACCCCAATGTTTCTCAGGTGGAGGAGTTTCTGGTACTGGTTCTGGTCCAAGGGACTCCGAAGTTTGACAGCAACACGAAAACCCAAATGGATGACGGCGAAGTTGAATCAGGGAAGCCTGAATCGCCGGCATCTGAATGAGGTGAGGCTCCTACAGCGATCGTCAATGTACTCAGCTCGCTCTTCCACAATGCTATTTTGAGCAAAAAGGCCGGCAGCAAATCATTGAAGTCTGAATTCAAAGAGTAGGCTGAATTGTCCATAATGTCCTCATATACAAATACAAGTCAGCGAGACTGATGCAACGGACCTTCGGTGAATAGCATCACAGCTATCAGATGGAAGGTCTAGACTTTCTTCACAAGCACGAGACCGAGTCAATGCAGCCTGAACTTAGCCTCTGGGAAGAAGTCATTAGTGAAAATGGCGAGAATGTGTGAGCACTCACCTCTAACCACACCTAGCGTGAGGCTCCATGTACTGATAAGTGAGGCCCCATGATAGTTATCAACACATCATTGTCGGAGCAAGTCGACCGCACCCATTAGACATGAAGGGCGGGATTCTTTGCACATGAAATGGGGTGGGAAAGACGATTGTTGCGATGGCAACGATAGCAGGCATCGCTTGGTCCCGCTTCACACTTCACATTGAGCAGCTCTCAAGACGAGGCAACTGAAGCTGGACGGCAGCTATCAGAGGCTAGGCTAATTGGCCACTGTACCTTCATCTCATAAGCAGGACAGTGGTGTAGATAGATGTCAGTGGATATGCACAGAGGTATATAGAGCACACACGCATGCTACAAGGAGTCGTCAAGGAGAAGTCGGGGCAAAGGCCGGGGCTCGGGCACGAGCAGGATCTCCCCGTAAGTCATACTGAAATGAACACTGACTGTGGGCCCACGGTAATATTGACGAGATGACTCCAAAAGAGGATTTTTTCACCCACGCGGGTCCAATGGCAACTCGCAAAGGGTGGATGCCGTCTATTTCAGACCTGTGCAGCTAGACTGATACTCCATTCGGCAAGCAGCTGTGCTTGAGGCGAATACCGGCTAGAAAGTACAGAATTCTCTACTTTGATCAGGACATGAGGGACTCCATAGCCGTGGAGGTCGGCAGCATACCGGACAGCCGTTGGCACTGCCCACGTGGAGCGAGTGGTCAATTGATCTCATCGGAAGTAATATATCAACACATTGAATCGTTTTAGTTACTTTTTTTTTGTACTGTCAAACATGGCTCATTTAGCCTCCGGGGCGAACAGAACCTGCTTGGGGTCGTAATGATACTTGACCTCGCCGTGCCAGTAAGGCACAGTGTCGACCTTTGTGATCTTCCAGGCCTCGTCGAGGGCGTTGACGACATCGTCAGGCAGGGGCCCCTTCTCGATGTTGTCGAGGTTGTTGGCCAGCTGGTCGATGTTGGAGACGCCGATGATGATGCCGTCGTTGCCGTCCTTGATCCTGAGCTGGGAGTGGTGGACGACCCAGCGCAGGGCCGTCTCGACGAGGGAGAGGCCGTGCGGCTCGACGGCCTTCTCGACGAGCTGCAGGGCGTGGAAGGTGGAGTCGCGGAAGTAGCGGCCGCGGTACATCTTGCCGCTGCTGGCGGTGTCGCTGAAGCGGCCCTCGGCCGGGGTGAAGTCCTTTGACTTTATCTTGCCGGAGAAGAGGCCGCCGGCGATGGGGTTGTAGACGACGATGTCGAGGCCGTAGCGGCGGCAGGCGAGGACCAGCTCGGTCTCGATGGAGCGCGTGATGGCGTTGTACATGCCCTGGTAGACGGTGGGCCGGACCCAGCCGTTGTACTTGGCCGTCAGGCAGATCTCGGCGACCTCGAAGGCGGTGAAGTTGGAGATGCCCAGGCGCACGAACTTGCCCTGCTTGTGCAGCTTGTCGAGGGCCTCGAGGGTCTCCGCGAAGGGAGTTGCGCGGTCCTGGGGCATTATTCATGATCAGCTCCTACACTACCAAGGTAACAGCCAAAACGGCCGCTGGAGAGCAGAGACGGGGCAGAGGCATACGGCGGCGTGCAGGTACAGGATGTCGACGCAGTCTGTGCCCAGCTCCTTGAGGCTGGTCTCGACGCTTTCGGTGACCTTGTCGGCGGTGTTGTCCCCCGGGTTGTTGGGATACCGGACCTTTGTGGCCAAGGTGAGGCCCCTCTCCTTCCAGCCGGCCTCGCGGGTGAAGGCCTCCTGCTTGCCGCCGATGTAGACGCGCGCCGTGTCGACCTCACTGTAGCCGCGCTGCTGGTAGAGATCAAGGATCTTTGCGAACTCGGGGACCGAGGTGATGCGGGCACCGGTGGCCTCGTCAGTTCCAAAGGTCATGAGGCCCAGGATGACCCGCGGGGTGGGGGATGCTGCGACGAGAGGCATGATGGGTGGTATTGATGCCGATATGTGTGTGGGTGTGTGTGTGTGTGTGTGTGCTCGTACACAGAATATACGATGCCGTTTTCTCGATATCACTGGACAGATCGAGGCAGTATTGTCACCTTGCAGAGAGAAAAGGGAGTGAGTGCAATGCAGAGGGGGTTGATGGTACGCCTAGAGGTAGGCACATTTGTTAACCATATATAGATAGACTAGAGACGGAGATGTGGACGCCCATTGCTCTTATCGCCTAGCCACCTCACAGTCGCAGTGCCAGCTAGACTAGACACTCACTGCAGGGCCAATGTAGGAGTTGTGATGAAATGCAAGTTGGGGGGCTTGTCCGTGCCGTCATCGGCATCGTGTGTGAATAGCGACATTGGGGCCATATGGAGCCAGGATGTGCCCGGGCGGGGTCGCGTTTCGGGGGCTTGAGCTCGAGGTGACCTGGATCGAGCTACGATGAAGCAGAGAGCCACACTGCACACAGACTGTGTGGAGTAGGGCGTGGTGTGAAGGCTTGATCCATGCTCATACGTGTATTAGCTGCCTGTTTCCAAGTTGTCGTATTCGAGGACCGACTGTACATACCAAAGAGTGGTCGGCCAGGAGGTCTGACGATGCACCATTGAAGTCGGAGGGAGCACACCAAGTCTCATCTCATCCTTATCTGTCTACGTGTTGTACTGTGGACCATCCATCTAGTGGACTGCATTTTTTTTTTAATTCACGGTTGCACTGAGGCTTCTTCATCAGGTAGTCAGCCGCGGGAATAGCAGCTCGTGCACGTGGCCCGCCCGAGACGCGGTGACACACCACCACTTCGGAGACTTTACAACTCCCTCCTGTGCTAATCATCAACGTCTTCAGAAATCACACCGACATGACGATATTGGGCCTCCCCTCGCTGTCCCGGGGTGACAGCCTCGTGGCTATGCTGTCCTCATGGGCCGGCGTGCTGGCCTTCCTCGGAATCATCTACAGCGTCGCCAGCTTCGTATCGCCCTTCCTGCGGCCCTCCAGGCTGGGCCGCTACCTGCACGAGACCGGAGGCAAACCAGCGTGGGCCCTTGTCACGGGCGCCTCGGACGGCATAGGGAAGCAGTTCTGCCGCCAGCTGGCCGCCCGCGGCTTCAACGTCGTCCTGCACGGCCGCAACCCTTCCAAGCTGGCCCGCGTGCGCGACGAGCTGGAGGAGGAATTCCCGCGGCGGCAGTTCCGCTCCCTCATCGCAGACGGCTCCGCCATCGCCTGCGCGAGCTGCCGCCGCGGGCCCGCGACGCCGCCGCGGCCGGGTGCCGGCACTCCCGGCGCCGACAGCAGCAGTCAGCCGGCCCCCGTCGACTTCGACGCCATCGCCGCCTCGCTGGCGGACATCAACCTCACCGTGCTCATCAACAACGCGGGCGGCGGCGTGGCCAACCCGGTTTACCAGTTCCTGCAGGACTGCCCCGAGGCGCGGCTCGTCGGCAACATCAACCTCAACGCTGTCTTCCCCCTCCTGCTGCAGGCGCGGCTGCTGCCGCACCTGCTGCGCGGCGCGCCCTCGCTGGTCCTCAACATCGGCTCCCTATCCGACAACGGCCTGCCCATGCTGGCCTCGTACGCCTCGAGCAAGAGGTTCGCCGACACCGCGACGCAGGTCCTCGCCCGCGAGCTGGCCCTGCAGGGCCGCGGCGCCGACGTCGAGGTCCTGTGCGTGCGCGTCGGCGAGGTCACCGGCACCTCGTACAACTCGCACCCCGCCTCCCTGTTCGAGCCGGACGCCGCCGCCATGGCCCGCGCGGCGCTCGCCCGCGTCGGCTGCGGGCGCTCCTCCATCGTCGGCTACTTCCCCCACGCCCTGCAGCAGGCCGCCGTGGAGCTGGCCCCGTCCCGGGCCAGGGAGCGGTCCTTCCTCGATGTAATCAGGGAGCGCTGGAGGCAGGACCAGGAGATGATGGCCAAGAATGCCTGAGTGAGTGCCCCGGACAAATGAACCCTAGTGAGGAACATGAACCTTGTGGTGTGCGTAATGGTTTTGATGTACTCGATTACTATAGCTCCCATTGTGGGAAGGGTATCTTCTATAAGGATTTTCCAAAAAGCCCTCCAAACGCCTCTCCGTACCAAACATGACCAAAGCGGCCATGGCACCTCACCATTTGCCCTGCCTTCCGCTCTGGTGTCTTCGCTCTCCGTCGCGAGAATACATGTGAAACCTCAACCGAGCAACGCCCCATGACCGTCACTGATGCCGGCCCATCTGGGTACAGCTGTTGCGTCTCACCCTCTTAACCCCCCACCCCCCCAACACAAGAAAAACGCTTATCATCCAAAAAAAAGGAACATGGGGGGAGGGGTGTGTGTGGTGTCACTACGTGACAGCATCACCCGGCAGCCACTTGTCTGCTTTCTACTGGCTGACATCGCTGTCCGCGAAGAATGAGACGGGAGGCTTATGAAGATGCTTCGGTATGTGTGTGCACCGTCCCGAAATCAACATCACTGTCTTCGTCCATCTGTGCGGTGTCGGGGGTGGCGGGCTGTTCATCGGAGGAGCTGTCGGTCTCGGCCCAGTCCGCCATGTCCTCCTCGCCCGAGCTGGACGAGCAGGCGTCGTCCTCGTCAACACCTCCCTCGCTGCAGCAGCCGGCAGCGTGGTGCATCGCCCTGGAGGCCATCAGGTCATGGTTACTGTCTGCCAGGCGTTGAGGGAACCTATCGCCAAGAAGCCGGCCGGCCGGCGCCGGGCTGTTGCCCATCTTGGCGTAGAGGCTCTGGAGGTTGTTGACCGAGAGCTTCAGCATCTGCTCCCAGTCGCCGGCCGACTTGGCCTTGTCGGCGGGGCTCAGTGGCCTGTTGGTGATGTGTATTGGCCTGTCGACACGCCTGCGCTTGGTGACGCCGGCTGGGCCCTTCTCCGTGCGATGCCTTACGTCGCTGCTCGCCCTCTGCTTGAGGGCGACGGCAGACCTCCTCCTCAGTGGCAGAAGCCCAGCGCCCTTGGGATCCGCCATGTGTATTTGCTCGGCGACATGCTGACGGGTCCAGTCCTGCTCGGAGCCAGCGTCGGCAATGAAAGGGGCGGATGAGTGGTTTGCGAACTCCATGACCAGATGGAGGGATTGTTTATTATGACGAGGAGACAAACGGAGTTGGGTCTTTAACACTAGAGAGTTTGAACAGGTTTCCTGTTCTGTCTTTGCAAACAAATGGGAGATGGATCTAGGAAACACGAGAGTCAAGGAAACACGAGGAGGAAAATGGAAGATCAAAAACAAGCATGACGGGAGGAGATGAGGTCAGACAGGGGCACACCCATATATGTAAAATCTGGGGGACTGGGAGGGCGCGAGGGCGCTTGAAGGCAGGAATGGAAGGAATATCGATGACTGAATTAAGAGAGTTCGTGCCCCGTGCGGCGAGCACCCACGCCGTCGGTCTGTGGAACCGTCAAGGCTCACACAGGGAGCACAAGGAGCCAAAAGCTTGGATGCGACGTCCCGTTGGTGCCGCCCGCCGTCGATGGCAGGTGAGCAGGGGTGGTCGGGCGCGGCGATGCGGGCCAATCTGGATGTGAAACGTGAGATTCAACGTGCGTCTGCAGGAGCTCACAGGGTGGCTTGTTTCGAGTCGCCTTTCCTGTCTGGCCCACCTCTTGCACCCTGGCGGCCTGGCCCTCGTCTTGTGGTCTTGACCGGCCTCTAAGGGAGACCAAGAAAATCGGTAGAGATCAGGTTGAATCATGTAGTCTACTGTACTAGATAGAACATAAGGTTAGAATGCGTCTGTGGGAGGTGAGAGACAGAGAGAGGGAGAGGAACGCCGCGTGCTTCTCGGGGCTAAGCCACGCATTGTAATCTTCGGCCGCTCCGCAATCTCAACAAGACCAGTATTTAGGATCTGACATGACCGACGCCCAGCACTCGTGACCTCCGGAGGGAACCAGAAAGGCGCATTGCGCGCCCCGTACCTGAGCCTACAGTGGCACAGGAACCGTACTGTGAGGCCCCGGCGGCCCCCGAGTTCGAGGTTTCCAAATTTAGCAGGGCGGCGACGGAAATTCGGCCGATGGCACAGGCGAGGTCCACACGACGCCCCTCCGCCAACCACGCCTCCGACGGACGCACCAACGCCCACAACGCTTATGCTCTCTGGCTCTGCACGCACGTACTTATGGTAGGTAGCAGAACGTTCTGGCAGAGAATCTGCTCTGGCATTCATCCTATGGCCAGCACTGTCCTGTCCGTGTCTCGCTGCCTTGGTTGAGCTGTTAGATTGTGCGTGGGCGAGGATGCAGCTAGGTTGGCGTGCGACGGGTGCCTCTGCCCTCGGATGGTCTGGCCCGCGGGACTTGCTGCCCATTGTTGTGAGTGGTACGCGCAAAGCAGAGAACATCTTAGAATAGCAGCATATTCCGCCCCGGTTGGTAGCCAGACAGAGAGGGCCGACCGCGATCGTGGCCCTGTTTGTTGGTGGGTTTCCCGCCAGACGGCCTGCAGGATCATCAGATGGGTCCTCCGGTCAGCACGCCCGCAGCGGTAGATGGCAGGATGGCTACTCAAGCCTGGCTGACTGTTGGACTGGATGTTGGCTTGCAAGCTGTTGGTTGGCCTGTACTATGGTGCCTGTCTTGTCTTGAGTGTCTTGAGTCAAAACGCCGAGCGTTGCCATGCTCTGCTTGCAGGAATGTTGAGTTCCTGGCCCTGCTTGGATACTTGACTCTTTGGCCGAGTCCCGCAAGGTGAACGGGCGGTCCGCCAGAGCATATTGTTCTGCGCAGGTAGGTATACTGGAGTGTACAGCAGAACGGCAGCATCTAGGGGATGGCGGTCGGATCACAGGACGGAAACCCATGGGATGAAAGCCGACATGACATGACAAGGACGAGACATTGATGAGATGGAAACAGGCGAGGCAGGGAGGAGAGGGGCGGCGGTGGTCTCACTCCCTCTTGGCAATGTCAGTCTCAGTTGCGCATGAGCAGGTGCCGTGTGCCTGTGCCTCGTATGCAGCTGTGAACAAGGTCGACAGCCACCAAGTCGGGCTCCGGGAGGCGATGATGGTTGATGGCCAGCAATTGAATACGAGATGGTGCTCGTGATGGAGACACAACCGGGCCAGGGTTCAGGTTTCTTCTGTTGCTGGCGGGGGATGTCTCATCTCCGACAGGAAGGCAAGCAAGCAGGGCAAGTTAGTGCACTGATGCTTGTATGGCGGCTAGCAAAAGTAGGAGTCTCCAGTACCAAGGACACATGAATTGCCATGTCAAGATTACAGTAACAGCGGGCGTGATGTATGTACACTATGGCACACCGACTGGAAATGCCCAGCACAACAAGCCTTGTAGCAGCAGATGCATCAGCAGCTGCGGCTGTGATTGATTCACTCCGTTCGAAGTAGACAGACGGCTTCCAGATTTTTCGACGGGTGCCGTGAAAAGTATCAGGGTCTGCCCGCCCAGTCCGATTGTGGCAAAGGCGAAAAAGGGGTTGCTTGCGTGGAAGGGTTGCGAGGGCGGCAGGGATGGGAGGGATGGGAGGGGATGAATCGACTGGACGGAATGGCTGGCGGTAGGTCCTTCATGGGCGTGTCCGTGTGCGTGCCTTTTGCATGGCCTCGTTGAACACGTACCATCCACACACACACACACATTGTGTAGTCTTACACAGAGACGGGCAGAGCCTTGAGGGTACGTATGCTCTGCGACCCACCTTCAAGCCCGCTTATCTCGCCTATCTACCAACCAGCGGCGTCCGTCTCGTGCACGCTAACCCCGTTCCAGAGTCCGACCAATGGCCGTCCGCGCCTCTCCGTCTCCCGTCTCCTCCCCCGTCTGGCTCCGTCTACGTTGCAAGGGTGCTATGGACTATTACAGAACCAGAGCAGCAGCAAGGCAGGGCCTAGGCACAGCAGGGCACGACTAGACCAGACCAGCCGGACCAGGAACCTGGCCAGATAACGAACGGACACCAACACTTTTCCAACCACGGCCTCAACTCTCACCTAAACTCAACCCACTCAACCCGTCCGCTGCGGAATAACAACAGCGTTGCGACACGGCACCACAACACACCACACTACACTACACCATACTCACTTGGAGCGGCTCGCGTCGAATCTCTTCCGAGTCAGATTGGATCGGTCCGGCATCGACCACCATCCACCCGCCCTCCTCGATGCCCCCGACCACGGGCTCTGTGTAGAGCACCCTCCATCCTGACAACCAACCAACCAACCAACCACACAGCCAAGCCATCTCAAAGCAGACCAAGACAGCACAAGACACGACACGACGCGTGCAGTGCCCGGCTCCTCGAAGCTGTTCGCCCCAACGCATCCTCTCCCGCCACGCCTTCTCCGTTGCAAAATCACCACTTGAGGGGGATCTTGTCTTCCCTTGCCGCTCGTTACCACCGCCCGCACCGTCGCCCGTCTCGCCGCTGTTCACACGTCGCATTGCATACCGCCGCCCTATCTATACTATCGCGGCGCCTCAGATAGGCCCCTCGCCCGCCATGGATTTGATCCGCCGGGCTGGGAAGGCCCTCTCGGGCCCTCCGCCGCTCCCAACCGCGGACGAGAAGCTCCACAAGTCCAAGTCACAACCCGCGAGGTTATGGTCACGCCTGGCCTTCTTCCGGAGACCCCTCCGCCTCAGGGGGAACTCGGCCATCTCAATACCTCTCGGCGTCGTAATACTCTTCCCCCTAATCGTCGTCGTACTCATCCTCGTCCTCTTCGTCAGGCATCCAAACTCTGCTGGGAGGATATTGATGCCCGCCGGCGCTCCTCCGGCCATCAGGTAAGCACCGCCTGGACAGAACATGCTCCTGCACTCGCTTCGTCGTGAGACTGCTGCTGACAACCACCCTCCCCTCGCCCAACAGGAAAATTAGCGAGAAATATGACAAGGTCTTCGTCGAGGGCTGCCTGGAACCAGACACGTCAAAGCCCAGAGCCAACGGTGCCTTCGTCGTCCTCGCCAGGAACAAGGAGCTGGATGGCGTCATCCAGTCCGTCAAGTCCATCGAGCGCCATTTCAATCGCTGGTACCACTACCCCTACGTCTTCCTCAACGATGGCGACTTCAACCAGACCTTCAAGGACACCATCAAGAACTACACCTCCGCCCCTGTCGAGTTCGGCAAGGTCGGCCCTGACATGTGGGGTTTCCCGGACTGGATCGACCCCAAGGTCGCCAAGGAAGGCATCGCGAAGCAGGGCGACGCCGCTGTCATGTATGGCGGCCTTGAAAGCTACCACGCCATGTGCAGATTCTACTCTGGGTCAGTCCTGCCCTCGCAGCACGCAGCGCGCAGCACGCAGCCCTGGCAGCGTTGACGGCTGGCTAACATGACAAACAGCTTCTTCTACAAGCACCCCCTCCTCGCCAAGTACGAGTGGTACTGGCGCCTGGAGCCCGAGATCAGCTACTTCTGCGACATCACCTAGTATGAAGAGCCGAGCCCCAGAAATCCTTCCACCTGTTCAACCCGTGTTCTGACAATTTCTCCTCCCTGCAGTGATCCTTTCCTGGCCATGATCGAGAACAACAAGACATATGGCTTCACAATTGCTGTCAAAGAGCTACGAGAAACCGTGCCAAACATATGGCGCTACGCCTCTGCCTACAAGCGCATGAACAACCTGACATCCAAGGGCCTGTGGGAGATGTTTGTCGAGCCCAAACCGGAGCCTGAGCACAACGAGCCCCCGCAGGACCCGGAGACGCCGCCCCTGCCCGAGGAGATCCTGCGCTCGGAACCGGGCCGCAACGGCCTGCCCGAGATAGACCCGGAGGCCATGGAGGGCGAAAGTTACAACATGTGTCACTTCTGGTCCAACTTCGAGATCGCCCGCCTGAGCTTCTTCAGGAGCAAGGAGTACGAGGACTTCTTCGAGATGATGGACCGCAGCGGCGGCTTCTGGATGGAACGCGTGAGTCGGCGAAACAGCCACAATATATCCACACACACTCTCTCTCTCTCTCCAGCCGTTTCCAGGCGCAACCCAAGCTGACCTGTGCCACAGTGGGGTGATGCGCCCATCCACTCGCTCGCCGCCGGAGCCCTGCTCTCCCCGCGCGACATCCACTACTTCCGCGATTTCGGGTACCGACACACCACCATCCAGCATTGCCCCGCCAATGCACCCCTTGGGCGGCAACTGCCCCGGCAGCCTTACCTCGAGAAGACGACACTGGACGAGCGAAAGCGGTTCGAGGAGGACGACTACTGGGAGCACTGGGACCCGCCAAAGGAGAACGGCGTGGGGTGCCGGTGCCGCTGCGACACCGATATTGTCGACGTGGAGGGCAAGGAAGGCAGCTGCATGGCCGAATGGGTCGACGTCGCCGGCGGATGGGCCAGCCCTTAGAAGGGGTGAGAAACTGCCAGACGGGACCCAGCAGCCAGTCCCGTAGTGATTCTGACACAAGGGGGACTGTGTATACAAGATTATCAACGCCGGGCCTGGTTGGCCTGGCGACGACGTGAACGGACGCAGACACGAGCTGCCATGACTTTAGGCTGGGAACGATCGGGCGAGGGCTGCGGCAGGGCTGGGCTTGGGAAGCCTGTGCATGACGTTTGATGTCGGATTTTTGTCTATATTCGGTCACAAAGAAAGCCACAGAGTAGCGAGCGCTGCACATGCGTGCGTGGGAGGTTTCAACGGCGTCTTTGCTGGGACGTATACCGCACGACCAAAAAGGGGCGCTGTTCAAATTACAGTCAGTCATAGCTGCATATTGTTCTGCATAGAGACAGGAGGAAGAAGAATGGGGAGGGGCCTGGGGGGAGGGGGAGGGTTATGGTCTGCTTGGCGCGAGCAGCATTAGAAAAGCACAGAGGTGGTGGCTCTCTTCGTCTGGGCTGGGCTGGTGTCACGGAAACACACATGTATAGCACGGTCGTTCTGAGGACTTTGCCATTCCGCCCGTGGGCTGCTGCTGTGCCTGCCCTTCTTGTCAGATGTACATCGATACCACATTTTTAATCGGAATGGAATGAGTGGGCATCAGCTTAGAGATTACTCTCGGTGGTGTGTGATTGTGATTTGTGAGTGTGTGGCTGTGAAGAGCAGACCGCATATCCGTGGTTGAGGTAAAGCACGAGCTCCTCAGCCGGGAGCATGGAGGGGAGGGATCGTGAGTCTAAGCCTGCTGGAGGCAACGATGGCTTCCCCCCCCCCCTCTTGCCAGCACTGTTGGTCTCGTGCATCAAAAGTAAGTAGGGTCCTGCCCGATGGGCGATGAATTGTAGAAACCCTTTCGTGGGACACGGATAGTCATGACGCTACAGTCAAAGCTGGCGATTGTGGCTCGACACCTTGTGCTGGCTTGGTATCCACGACATACATACATCTAGGGTCATGTCTCTCTCTCTGGTGACTACCTAGGAAGTATCAATGTGCCACACACACACACACACACACTCCGAAGCGGCCCCGCCGGCCGGCCCGTACTTCACCACTCCGCGGTGTACAACGGCTCAGCCGAGTCGGTGACGGCGCCGTGGCTGGCGTCGCCCACCAGCCGGGCGTACTTTGCCAGGGTGCCCCTGAGGGGCCTCGCCGGCGGCGGGGCCCAGCCGTGCCTCCTCCCGCGGAGCTCCTCGACCGTCACGCCCAGCACGTCGATGCGGTTCCCGACGGCGTCGATGCGGACCTCGTCGCCGTCCCTGACCAGGGCGATGGGCCCGCCGACGGCCGCCTCCGGGCACACGTGGCCGACGATGAAGCCGTGGCTGGCGCCCGAGTAGCGACCGTCGGTGACGAGGGCGACGTTGGTGAGCCCCGCGCCCATGATGGCCGCCGACGCCGTCAGCTGCTCCGGCATCCCCGGGCCCCCCCGGGGCCCCTCGTACCGCACGACCAGGACGAGGTTCCCGTCCGCGGGCCGGACGTCCCCGCGCTGCAGCGCGCTGTTGAGCTCGTGCTCCTTGTCGAAGCACCGGGCCCTCCCCGTGAACGAGAGGCCCTCCTTGCCCGTGATCTTGGCCACGGCGCCCTGCGGCGCGAGGTTGCCCCTGAGCACGCGGAGGTGGCCCGTCTTCTTGATGGGGTCGCCGAGGGGCCTGATGATCTTCTGGCCCGGGTCGAGCGAGGGCCACGGGCTGCAGTTCTCGGCCAGCGTCCTGCCCGTGACGGTCATCAGGGACCCGTCAATGAGGCCGGCGGCGATGAGCATCTTGAGCACCGACGGCGTGCCGCCGATCTTGTATAGATCCTCCATGTCTGTTCACCTGTTAAATCAACTGCTATGGGGGCCGCAAAGCGAACACGTTCTGGAAGCATTCCAAGGGCACAAAGGACCAGGAAATTGTAGCGGGACAAAGATGGCACTCACAGTACTTGCCGCTGGGGGCGAGGTCGGCCAGGAACGGCACACGGTTGCTCGTCCTGTCGATGTCGTCCAGGGTCAGGGGCACGTCGGCACTGTTTGCCATGGCGAGGAAATGCAGGACGCCGTTGGTGCTCCCGCCCAAGACCACTGCATTGCATTATCATGAGTCAGCTGTCAAAGAACCAAGACAGAGAGTTTCATAGGGCTGATTTCGGGGACGATGCCGCAATGTGTGCCCTGTGGCTGTCTGAGACAGGGATCCAGCGAGGAGAATCTCATTCTCAAGCGGGGTTGACAATGTATCCAGGAGTTGGCTTACTGGTGAGGACCAGGGCGTTCTCAAAGGCGGCGCGGGTGAGCAGGTCCCTCGGCCGGATGTCCTTGGCCATGACGACCTTGATGGCCTCGGCGACGCGCTCGCACTCGCGGGCCTTCTCCGGGGACGTGGCCGGGTACGAGGAGCTCCCCGGCAGGGAAAGGCCCATGACCTCGATGGCGGTGGCGAGGGTGTTGGCGGTGTACATGCCACCGCAGGCGCCGACGCTGGGGCAGGCGTGCCGGGCGATGTCCTCGAGGACGTCCTCCGGGGTGGCGGCGTCGCCGTCGGCCTTTGGGCACTTTGCGTGCAGCCTCCCGTAGGTGTGGGCGCCGGCCGCCTCGTAGCAGGTCGAGATGTTGATCTCGCGGTCGAGCAGGGCCGAGTGGCCCTTGTTGATGGTCCCGCCGTAGACCATGATGAAGGGCCGGTTGTGGCGGGCCGCGGCCATGATGACGCCGGGCATGTTCTTGTCGCAGCCTGGGATGGAGATGTTTGCGTCGTGGCGCTGGGCACAGGTCACCGTCTCGATAGAGTCGGCTATGATCTCCCTGGACTGGAGGGAGTAGCGCATTCCTGGAGGCCGGGGGCTGGTCAGATGGAGGGGATCGGCCGGGCTGAGAGGGTGGTGATACAAAGGGAGGGAGGGAGACGGTCCCAGGCCCTGGGACCAGGTGAAGAGAGAGGGCTCTGAGTTGACGTACCCTCGCTCCCCATTGTGATGCCATCCGAAACGCCAATGGTGTTGAACTGCCAGGCGAGCATGCCCTGCTTCTCGACGGCCCTCTTGACGATCTTGCCCATGTCCATCACTGGCGAGTGTCAGCCGTGGTCCACGCGAACTCGTGGCAGGAGCAGCACCACTTGGCGCGGGGAGCCAGCATCCATCCACATCCATCCATCCAGTGCTCACAGTGTGTGCTGGTACCTCAATGTCAGAACTTTGTGGGCTTCATGTCCGAGAGAGACGACGACAGGAACGCGGAGAGGGGGAGGGGGTGTGGAAGGTCTGGCTCACTTGCAAGGGTTTCCTTCCCACCACACGGTTGAGATGCCAACGTGTGGTGCGTTTCTCATGGTCTGGCCGTCCGGGACACCAGCAGCGTAGAGCATGGCCTTGTGCGGGTTCGCGAGGGTCAGCATGGGCGTGTGAGGACGCGGGCATGGCACATAGTTCGGACTGACCTGAGCTCCAACATAGTCGTGTCCCTTGGTCATACTGTGGCTCCAGCGGTTGAGAGGGCCTCCGGGAGGGAGACAGTCCCACTGGATGTAGTCGCCCTCCTTGGGGAGGTTCCTGGCCGCATCGCCATTGCTGACGGTCGTGTCCATTTTCGTTGTGTTTATACCCTCTCTTGCGAGGTATCTAGTGGCAGTCAGCCGAATATAAGATCAGGTATATATCTTGATGGATGGGGTGGCAGCAATGTGGCACAAGTAGCACAAGTGCTATGTACGCAGACAGAGCAGGAGAACCCAGAAGTCCCGAGCGAGACAAAAAGGAGTGTGGCTATAACGTGGTATTTAGGTATTTTGGGTCACGTCTGAGCTTCCAAGAGGAACCAAAAAAAAAGAGAGGGAGAATGGACACATGGGAACGTGCGACCCGTTCATCAGAACCGAGACATGGCGACAAGAGACATGCAGCGGCGCCAACCGTGGCCCGCCGGAACGGGTCCTGTGCCTGACTGACTGATGCTGTGCCTGTGTTCTGCCTTGTTTGTGTTGGTAGACCAGGTACAGTATAGGTAGTTAGTAGCTTGTGCATGTGCCTACGCATGCACGTTGTGTGGGGGGACGGGGGAGAGGGGACAGGTTGGGTTGAGGAAGACGGGTGGAGGGGNGGGGTGAGGGGTGAGGGGTGAGGGGGAAGAGAGGTATCTACAATACATGTGGTTGTGCATGCCGGGCGCGGAAGCATGATCCATGCTGGGCAGTGCCGACCACTTAGTCAATAAGGAAGGGCCCGACACATCTCGGCACGGTATCTACTTTGTACTATGTAGACTAGATGTGCCCGGCAGGTTTGTGTGGTGTGACAAGGGCAAGACTCGTCGATCCCTTACACCCCACCGTCACGCCAACTCTTCCAACGTCGTTGTCGTTGTAGTTGTCATTGTCGTTGTCGGCCTTGCCCGTCGCCTGATGCCCTCATCTCTGCCTGACAAGGTTGTGCTTGGACGAGGGGAAGAGATGACAGAAACGACAGCCAGATAGGGCGGGTCGTCGTGGCGCGTGTGCCCACTCGCGTGCATACATACCAAGTAGTCCTGGCTCCGGCTTGGGCCCCCCCGCCCCCCGGGCCTGTGATCGAATCACGAATCACCTTTTTGCCATTGGCAATCATCCCACCTCATCCTGTTTGTCGCCGTCAAGCCCCGCTCGAACGAAGCCCCAGTAATAACGATCTTGACATGAAGTCCTGACAGCGACGTGGGCTGCGCGGGCGTGGGCGTGGAAGGACTGTGGTGGGGAGAGCCATGACATAGTTCGTCTACATGCTGCAGGTCCATCTGGACGACCATCACCAATGGCATAAACCAATTCCCTGGGGCAAACTAGACTTGTAGGGACAAAGATTGCACCCCGGGTGACTTTGTTTTTTTCCCTTCTTCTCCCTTTCTCCGGCCAGGGAGGACCAGTTGGCGTTCGTCTGTCTGACCCCCGCATCGAATGTGGGGGAGGAGGGGAAGACTCGGAGGTTGGAGGTCGGATCGGGGATGTGGTGTGCGGCAGGTGGAGAAGAGGTGGGGGAAAGGCTGGGATGGGATACTTCAGTGTTCCTGCGATACATAAATAAATGTACGTACCTGGGGACCAGCGACTTGTGCTATGAGTATACATCGGTACTTATGGCATGTGTGGTACGGGTCAGTCTCCGGCGCTACTCTTCTTAACTGTGGCTGCCAAGCTGTATGCATATTCCTGGGCCTGCGAGATCTGGGTCTGCACCCAAGGTTACCTTAACAGTAGACCCGATGTAGTCACTTGGTGACCACTACACAACAACACCAACACACCACCAACACATACATGATATGCACCACCGAGGCACAGGCACAGCATGCCCGAGTGCCCGCATAAGCACACCCAGGGCTACATGCTGTACATACAATACGGTACACCCGCCGGCTTGCCCGTTCTGGCTGGTGGGCCCCCTGAGGCCATCTTGACCCGCCAAGAACCTGACGCTCGTCATCATGCAAGCCATTCTGTTCGTTCCATGTACATTTATCCATGTACTCGTGCGGGTTAGGTACTAGAATGGGTATATATGTGCTCTGTCCAATATAATGAATGTACTATGTACACACACCTTTTGAAACGTGCCGACAAGTCAAGAGTGCCTGCTCTTGCGTCTCGCACCCTCTCACTCTCGCTCTCACTCTCACTTCTCTCTTTTAACAACAAAAAGCTCACTTGAGCTCGAGAAAAGACATCAACGTGACAACGATCTTCCAACAAGCGGCTTTTTAAATCAGAAGGGGGAAAAACAGTCAAAATGGTATTGCAGCCTCCGCACACCTTCGGCCTTCGCCGCCGCAACCTTCTTTCTTTCTTCACTAGGTACTGAATCAAGCCAAAATAAGCCGGCCCGGCACGTTCCTCTTGTTTGAGCTATCAATGCCAGGCCGCTGCCCCACTGTCCTTGTCCCACGCTTCCCTCCCCCCATGTTGCGGATGATTATGCACATGCTTCGCCTGCACACGCAACCCCACCCTCGTGAGGGCCCCTTCCCGGATCCCGCATGACTCCATGCAATCGTTTCAAGACCAGCCAGGCCAACCAAGGAAAATCAAAGTCCACCACCACCAGAAGCCCAGTTTCACACCCCCGTCTTCATCCCATCGCATCCCACGACATGCCAGCAGAGCCTCCAGAGTTTGGGCAGCCCCCCCCCCTCTGAAAACGCTCCCCTTGGCCGCTTCATGCTTTTTTTCACCAAAGCCATTAACGTTCTCAAAAGGTGTGCCGGGTATCGGTGCGCAGAGGGACAAGAGGTTTTGCTTCCAACCCACCTACACACCAAGCCCAGATATCCGATTCTCCAGGCCGTGAAGGCTATAAGGAGACATTGGGAAGAGGTTGCCGCGTGTGCGAGATGTCCATGGTGTCGAGGAGAACGGCCTCGTGGTTTTTGTGACGAGCCCTCTAATCGCCCCCACCGTCGTCTCATCGTTATTCATCATAAAAGTGACAAATGGAAGAGACGAGGAAGAGATAGAGAGACAGAGGAGAGAGAAAGAAGAGAAGAAAAGAAAAGAGTAGGTAACAAAGGAAATGGTTGGTATCGGTATTGTGTGCCCAGAGCTCTAACGCCTGAGGGCCTCTCATTCCTGGTTCGGATGGTTCACCGTGTGATGGAGTCCACCGTCCAGGTTGTTCTTATATTCTTTCTGTGCCGAGACACATCAAGAGGCTCTAGGCACGGCTCTAGGCACCGACACCAACCATGACCCTCTCCTCTTCCATCCTCCTCACCATCTCCCTCTCCTTGGGGCTCCGCGGGTTGGCATCAATCCCAAGGATGGCCGAGATGCGGGTTTTGTCCTGGCACTGCTTGCCGTAGACGTCCCTCTCATCGGGGCTGCCGATGGGCGTGATGGGCGTGTGTGCCGCGTAGCTGTGGCCCGAGGACGAGGCGCCGTTTGCCTTCCAGGCTTGCTCCAGGGTGGCTGGATGCGCCCCGTTGCCGTAATCAGCTGCCACCGCCGACCAGAAGTTGTTGCGGTGCGCGCTGTACACGGCCTGCAGCCGGCCCATGTCGACGGGCTGGGCCGCACCGGCAGGCGGCGACGGCGCGGGGAGCCCGGAGCAGTCCAGCCGGAGCGGGGCGATGGCTGCCGGGGCCGGGGTGGCGGCGGCCATCATTGGGGGCGGCGTGGCCCGGGCGTGCGCGGCAGCCGAGAAGCTGGCGGACGGCAGGAGCGGCGCGCTGTGCTGCTGCTGGGAGTGGTCCTGCAGCGAGTTGTACCTCGTGGTGCTGAGGGCCAGGTTCATACCGGCAGGCTTGGGCAGGATGGCGGGTAGCCGCGGGGACGAGCCGGAGCCCACGCCGGCGTTCATGATGCTGGGGAGCTGCATGCTGCCGGGGGAGCCCGGGTGGCCGTAACTGATGACGGAACCGGGGGGCGACACGCTGCGGCTGGGGGACTCGTGGATGGGGCTCGGGATCGAGGCCTGCATCAGGGGCGAGTGCCCGTTGGACGAAGAGCTCGACGACATGGAGGTCGTCCTCTTGCGCCGGTTGCTGCCGTGGCTCAGCTGGTGGTAGTGCAGGCGGCATGCTAGCTCCGTCTTCTTCAGATGGGCGGCGATATGCTTGTATGGCATCTTCTGAAGACGCGTCTGCAGCAGGTAGACCTCCTATTGTGGTTCAAAAATTGTCAGCGTCATGTATTCCTCACTGCCGGCTGGACCTGCTAACGCCGCCCGCCCCCCCAAGTACCACTCGGCACTGTTTTGAGGACAGAGAGAGCCCCATGCATGGAGCCTCCGTCTCTGCCCCTTCACAGCCATGAAGACTCGGCATAACGAAGACCACGTACCTCATCCTCGCTCCAGGCCCTGCCTCCTCCGGTCGACGAGCTCTTGCGGCTCTTGCTGATGCCATACTCGTGGCGATCCATGACATCTGACGTCGGGACGTACATTGCCGTGGGCATTGTCATGGCCATGGTTGGAGACATGATGTTTTGGTGTTGGTGTGTTGGTGTGAGTGTCCAAGAATTGAATACGTTCCAAATTGTTTCGTGTGAATAATTTCGTCCGCAGGCCAAAGCTGCGATCTGAGTCGAAATGAAGGGGGGGGGGGGGATTATTGGGCCTTTTCCTGATACGCTTGTTTCCGTCGGAGTAGGGGCAGCAGCTTCCTTTCCTTGGTGTTGTTCTTCCTGAGAGACACGAGGCTGTTCGTTCTTGTGGTCGTCGTGTAGTCGTCGTGGTCGTCGTCTTCGTCGAGAGGAGTGAGCCGAGAACTGAAGGTGATTGATACCGACGGGCGATAGTAAACTAGATTACACCGTTGACTAAAAGTGTGTGTATTTCTAAAGAGGGAGGGGGCAGCCAATCCAGTTGGTCTCCTTCGTAGAAGACAAATGAGCGTCGGGGTTTAGCCGCGGCAAAATGAATAAAACTATTAAAGAAAGGGACACACACACGCAACAGCGTCGTGATAGGATCAGTAATGTGAATATCAGGATCAACCGTGATGGGAAGGAAGAGTAAACAAGGCCAAACGATCTCCGGGAGGGGAGCGGGCATTAATAATAGTTGGTCGAGCGTATTGCCTGCTGGTGGCCTTGCTCGCCGGCGCCCCCAGTGGCCCCAGCAGCCCAGGATCGACGGCACCATCCTGGCGAGGGAGGGTGACAAGCGTGACAAGCGTGTCAAGCGTGAGAGAGCGAGAGAGAGGACGTTGTGGAGGCGTGCTGTGTTCAGCCTTGGGACGGTGGGCAGGGGTCTTCGGTCTGGCAGTCCAGGTAGGCTCTAGCCTTGTTACAGACCTCCTCTTGGAAACCCTGGGCCCCAAAAAAAGGTTGAGTCCCGACTAGGTTGACAGGTCTGAGATGTGTGGCAGCAGCGTAAAGCATAACAACGTGCGGCTCCACCCAGCCATTCTCGGCCTGGTGTGGCCCTGCCCTTGTCAAGGGCTCCCCACACATCAACCAAGAGCCGCAGAGTCTGAAGTCTCGCCCAGACATGACCATCCCAGCAATCCGCAAGGTCTGTACGCTTCGAGTCAAGGGTCGCCGACAGCTAGTTGCGGGCGGGAGGGCCTGGGCATGGCGTCAGATCCCAGACAGACCACTTGATCGGTATCGCTCGTCGTCACCGGCTCTTTTCTTATTTTGGGCTGGGAGGCGGAGGAAGAGGAGGGGGGGGGCGTGTGGTTTGGACTGCTCGACCCAGCCCTACCACTGGACAGGGCGAGGTGAATTCGCAGGTACGCAGGAGTCTCTAGTGTTGGGCGACTACTGCCGGACACTAAATCGTCCCAACCGCTCACGAACGCCTCTCTGCATGGTCCGGACCAGAAACAATCCTGCATATGCGGTCTGGACGTGGGGCAGATGAAGAAAGACCAATGATGATCGCCATTCCAAGCTCCCAGGAGGAAAAGAGAGGCCGGAGCGGGGGCTGGAGTGGAGGGGCTGGCACTCCCGACTGGGGAGAGAGACTGCTCGGCTGCCCACACACAAAGGGTGAGAAGGGGGCAGGCGGAGCGTGTAGATGTGTGAGCGTGGTGCACATGGCGGCTGGAAGCGATGGCATCCGGCAGCGAGGGAGGCGGGCAGGCGGGCAGGAGGCGAAAGGGCGGTAAACACGACAGATCCAAGACACCAGGCAGGCCTGGGCACGGCGCAAATCCGGGTCCTGCGTTACATCGATCAGATCTGTTCTGTTTGATGTGAATTTCGTTTCGGACAGCATGACCGAGGGCGAAGGGGGTTGAGGGACCCTTCTCGGCCGGCCGTCGCAGCAAACACGAAGGGGACGACGACAAGGGGACGACAATGGGAAAATGCGAGCAAAGACATGGGAAAGGGGACGGAAGACAGGGCAGCATGTATGGTACTGTATGGTACTGTGGTACGCGAGCCGGACAAGGCCTTGGCCTCTATGGGCCAGATGGTGGATGTGGATAATAACGGGTGTCTCAGGGATGTGCATAACCGCAGCGCTGGATACCACTTTCCGCTTTCCACTGCCCACCCAGCCCAGATCTATAGTAGCCCGGCAGCTAGACGATATGGTGCAGGGACTGTCAGGCTAGGTAAGCGTTGGCGGAGATAAATAAGATTGCATCACCGCAATCGTATCAACCTCTCCGGGCTGTTCGTTGCTCCGCGGGGAGGGCACAGGCACAAGGCGAACGCCCGGCGTCCCGAGCGGCTGTCCATGCTCGCAACGTCCAAAGAGGACGACGAGGTGGGGTGGCGATGGGCGATCAATGGCTGTGTTCAGGCACAGCATGAACGAGCCCGCATTTAACCATGTCGTACCCGGTGGTTGTGATGTTTGGAGTAGCAACGGTGCCACCAGCAGCAGCAGCAGCAGCAGCAACAGCAGCAGCAACGCAACAGCAGCAGCCGGCTCATGGATGGTATGGCAGGTGGCTGGGGTCAGAGACAGGGACAGGGCCATCAGCAGCGGCGTCGGCGTCATCACCATACTACGTACTCGGAACACAAGGTGAGCGTGTGCGCCAGAGAGAAGCGACGTTCAGTGCTCAGAGCAAGAACAGTGCAGTGCAGAGTCGAGCCGAGAGTTGAGGTGAGGTCAAAATGAGGTTGAAGCCAAGGTTGAGGTTGAGGTTGAGGTCCAGGTTTCCGGGTTCCAGGTTCCAGGCCCTAGACAAAAAAGCCCCGGCCCTCCTCTTCGCTTCTGCTCTTGACTTTTTTTGACGGCCACCCCCCTCCTGACCTTCCCCCCCCCACACCCCCATGTTTGAAAGGGTGTGGGGCCCTGTGGCCGACCTCTCTTGCTTCAGAGCGTTACAGAGCCGCGCTGGCCAGGGAGCAGCCACGCTGTCGTGATTGGACAGAAGCGCCGGTTCCTGTCTCGTGGGCTCGCCCCTCGAGGGATCACCCCAGCCTGTCTCGTCGCCCCCGTATAATCTTCGGCAGGGGGCCTGTGCCCTGGCGCTGCCCAAAGTTGAGGCTCAGCCGCCCGTCATCCTCGACGGGACAGGAACAGGACCGGTCTTGATTGGCCTGTTTGGTTTAGGGGCATGGGCCATGGGCCATGGGCCATGGGGCATCCGACGCCTAAACCCTCCACCCCCCTTTGAAACAAGAGGCTGTTTCTATCCTCCAGCCTGATACTGTCGATTGGTCAATCGGGTCAATCATGACGCTCGTCGCTTGGGCGCGCGAGAGCCGAGGACGCTGCCATGCACCATCTGCTCATCCCGAAACTCGACCCTCTCACTGGACGGGTTTCCAAACAAATGCGGCCTTGCCCATCCCATCTAGCCGGTCACCAATCTACATACAGTACCCATGTATCATCCAAAGGCGCGCAAGAAGTATAGAGAGGGGTTTTTTTTTAAAAAAAAAAACATCAACACTCTCTCCATGCCGCTACCGCGGCGTCGACAAGCCTCGACCAGCATCGACCGTCAGTCAGGTTTGCCTACGGCCCTGACGGCCCAGCCCCCATGCCGGCGTCGACAGGCGCCCGGCCTTGGCCAGGCCCGACACATGCTGTCTGTCCTGTGCTAGTTCGACTTGGTACGGCGTGTCTAGCCGGCTTGACGTGTAATGACAACCATCACCGGCGCGGTTTGATGCCGCCCGTGTCAGTGGTACCCGCACGCTAGTGTGTGCCCGTTGATGCCGCTGCCTGTGTTTGGTTTTCTTAATCTCGCATGCTGCAGGCTCCGGGCGTCTTGTGTGGAGCTTGGCCCTGTCCATTGTTCCTTGGGTCCCACTTCGGCTCCGGCCAACGAGGCTCCGAGGTTGGGGCTGGCGTGCAGGCGAGTGCTTCGTGTTGGCATCATGGACCATACCAAGTGCAAAAGCTCGTATGGCAAGTCCACTGCGGGCCCGGCGCAGTCCCTTTCCAGCCCATCCTGCAGAAAGGCGACCCAAGAGAGCTGTCAGGACTGAGTATGTCTCTTGGGAGCTAGCGAGCCTGGCGACGATGAAAGGCACCGTCGGTCGGGGTGTGGCCGCAAGGCTCCGGTCCCTTGAAACTCGCTAGGTGGTAGCCACAATTTCACCCTTGTGTCAGCCTTCCACCACACCACACCAGTTCTGTCCAGTCGACAACGGGCTGACAGGCAGGCTGTGGGGAAACGTGCACACATGCAGTCTCGATAATTCTTTGCTCTTTCCAGTGCACCCTCAGTGCACCTCCGCTCCTTTCCCTCCAGCCAGTCCACACTGGCCTGCAGCATCGCCATATCAGTAACCCTGTCGAAACCTCGAGGGATCCCGATGCTCATAGGGCAGGTAGGTAGCCTGGCAGCCCTGGCCCCCGGAACGCGCAAGGTGATGGGAGGATGCGATGGGATGGGATGCGATGGGACGGGATGGGCATACCCTGGCCCGGCCTGGCCTGCCACACAGGACACACAGGATACACAGGATACACAGGATAGCCCCGTGCCGAATCCATCCACTCGTCTCTCCCGCCCCTACGGTCAGGGCTCAGAAACAAGACTTGTCCTGTGAGAAGTTTGCTTTCCCGTCCCCGCGTCCCACTAATGCAGCCAAACCTTAATGCGTCCTATCCTGCCGCCGTTGGCTCCGCAATTTTGGCAGCCCGTCTTGAGGCTCAACTCGACATTCGACGTCTAATCCGGCATCGTCATACTGCACTTGTCTGTCCCCTGACTTGCCTGACGCAACGGGTCGGCGGCGCTTAGCACAACCATCGCCAAACCTCCACCCCCCCTCCCCCGCCCGCTTTGTACCTTGCCTACAAGTCGCAGTCTTCACTAAGGTGTCGTTATTCTTCACGACCAGGCTTGAAGGACTGGCGGTTGATCCGAATAAAGTCTCGTCGAGAACAGCCGAATCACACACCCTTATTCTCGAGCCAGCGGCTTTTCTGCGGAACGACCATGCGGAGCGACCAGAAACAGAAGACGAGATGAAAAACAAGACTGCCTGTACTTGCCAAAATGGCGATCACAAACACGCCCAGCAGGCACGCCCTTGACCGCCAATCTGTCCCATGATCAGCCTTGTCTCGTCTCGACTTTTTGCACATCAGTGGACCCAATCAAGCCACCCTCGAGACTCGAGGCCAGTTTCGAGGCCGTTTGGCATGTTTGCGACAACCTTCGTCCTCACCCTGGCCCTCCCCCCCTCTTTGCCTGTGGGAAACGAGCCTCGTCGAGCTACTTTTCACCGTCGCCGAGTCAGTCTGACGCCTGGAATAGATCAGCATCCTCGGAAGAAACCGCTCGTGACCATAGGTCAAGGCAGTCCCGCCTCGCGTCGTCCAAGGACCGCCGCATCTGCTTTGTTGCTTTGTGTGCCTGAGTAACGCGTGGCGACTTGGCGCTCGTCCGTTGTGCTCAACAACGCTGCCGGTGATCACACAGGAGCGCACGTAAGAACATGCACCTCCAGGGTCGCTGGCTCAATGCTTCCTTGCAGTCTTTACCACGGTGAATCAACCTTTGCTCTTGATCAACTTTGCCCTACGAATGTCTGAAGGGCCGTAGATGAGCCTGTACTCGTCCTCGAATGAGCGCGCAGGCAGGTGGACGTAGGGAGATCGCCATCGGACCACTGCTGAGAGTAAACTCGACCCTCAAACAGAGCGGCGAACCCGGATGCACCACAAAGTGTGTCTGTACACCCTGTCCTTGCAGGAGTTCCAGTGTACACTCCGAGTCTCGAGCGTCAGTCAACAAAGCCTCTATCGGCTCCCTTGGCATCCCATCACATCAAGCAAGAGGAGACTCGAAGTGGGTGGGTGGCACGTACTGTGGTAAACGTCTAGGGGGTTCTGCTGAGAGACGTTCTAATGTGCACCATTCCACAAGTGCTAGTAGTGTTGTGTCCATCTGGTCGATCCCACGGTCCTCCAGCGTCGAGAGAAAGGCACCTTGATAGCTGTTGTTCTTGGCCGTCATCTCATGATCCTCGGGTGTTTAATTTCGGACGCTTGCGGCCATCACGTCCTGTCAGTCAGAAGTCGCAAGGGGTTGGAAATCTGGGAGCCGATTGTTTTGCGAAATTGGAGGCCCCGGAAGCTTGGTTTGCCGCGGTAGGTGGATCGAGCAGGAGGACGTCCATGCCGAGAGCGAAAGCCGTCGGCGAGCCTCTACCCAATTTTGAAGACCCGACACAGGGGTAGAAACTTGACAGGTGGCCCCCATTCACATTAGTCCCGAATCGTAATGAGAAGAGGTCGTACGCGCCGGGAGGTGGGTGGTTGAGGCTCAAAACAGCATCAACGACGCTGTCAAGGGTGCTGCCGTCTGCTGTTCGGCTTTTCGTCCTGGGCTACACTCCGCGCTGCTCTGCAGTGGTTTGAAGACTGGCAGTGACGGACCTCAGAAACTGCTACAATGCCTAGGTTCACGACGTGTTGTTCATTGAACCACGTGGTTCTCCGGACGCCCGCGGTGGTTGACCGTGGCAAAAGGTGCGTCTTTGGCCAAATTCCACCCACGTGTTCCTGCGCAGACGTGTGCAGGGGCAAAGTAAACGAGTTGAGGAGATCACGGCCGCCCCAGGCAGTAAGCATGAGCAGCGTCGTCGTTGATCCGCAGGCGTGAGAAACAACACGCTGACACCTTTGCCCGAATGCTGGCGCGTGCTGAGCTGCGCAGTAAAAGATGTGGGAGTCGCACTCCCATGCTTTCGGACATTTGACGGAGGAACCCTTGTTAAGGTTATCTTGATCATTGGCCCACTTGGTCAGGCCCGCCAGCGCCCAGGACACCCTGGACGCATGAACCAGGGGGCTCTCCTCCTGCAGGGGCTGAGGGTCTCCACTTCCGACGCTTACGAGATCTTGATCAGTCGTGGCCGGCGGAGCAGCTGTCAGTGTGGGCTTGCCGACCGGCAGAGGCCTTTGTTCCTGCGGTGGTAGACACCGCAGCTCCTCAAACGCCGCTTGTCGAGGGGACTGACATCTTTGCAACAGGCGCAGTTTCAGCACCGGGGTTGCCGCTGGATTGACGAGGGTGGAGGCCGATCAAGGACCAGCGACGTCGGCAGACAGGCATCTGCATAACAAGCTCTCAGTCTTGTCGTCTGAGCATCGCCAAGATGATTGGGATGGCCCATCGACCCGATGGTTCAACGGTCGGCCACGAAAAGGTGCCATCGGGTCTCTCGCCCACGAAACGACGGGCTCCTCGGGATGGCGAGGCTGTCGCGGATTACGGCGAAAGCGCGTGGCGGGGTGAACCAGCGCGCCGACGGGCCGAGCAAGAGGGAGAGAGCTCGAGTGCAGATGTTGAGCGCGCGGAGCATGGCGGGCGACCGTTGAGCACAACTTAGTGTAGCACGCGTCGTTGGCGTCTTTTTTCATTTCGTCCGAACCCGAGACGGGGCAAGATGATGAAAAGGGGGGGGTGCATAAAGATTTGCATGATGAACAGTGGCCTGTCCCGTCTCGTTCTATTCGAGTCTGCCCTCGATGTTTCGGTTCAGCTGCGTGTTTCGATTCGATGTTGAGCATGTTTGGGATTTGCGCTTCTGCTGATGATGTCGATGGGCATCGGACGGGAAGCTTACGTTGGTAGTTGTATCAACCTTCCAAGTTATCTTGCGTTGCCTGAGCCGTCACTGATGCGAAACAGATGCCCGCCTGGGACGTGTGCGGCGTGTTGCTGGTCGTGGTAGGATGTCATCTGGTCTCGCGCAGGTCGTGATCGCTCGCTCACCCAGAGATCTTTTCTGCATAACATGGCTGCAAAACAGGTCAGTTGACTCGCTTTACAGCCGGTTCATCGCACAAAGCCCATATGGAAAAGAGAGAGCTTCATTGTGTGAGGCATGGCATGGCCGATCGAGCATCACACATTTTTTTTATGTGCCGCCACCGGGCTTCTCAACCGCAACTAGGCGGCAGAGTGAAGCCATAACGCCACCTCGAAATGTGCATACTGATTGATGTTAGAAGTGGTGTTGTGACTTGTGCGGTGCATTATTTACTCACAACGCCTGGATGCTTGGAATCGTGGTGTGATGACGCACTGAGAAGGATGATGGCAAGCGGGTAGACTGAAGTTCAAGTGAACATCTCAGCATGATGTCCTCATGGCAGCCCACAGTTTCAGCCAGACAGCAGTGCGCATGGATTGTCTGCCATTCCGGGGTTCTGAGTCTCTGTCGTGTCACGACCCGCAGTCAAGAACGGCGAGTTACGGCGCGGACGAATCTGTGCAGGTCTTGCACCCAAGTGTGGCTTGTCCCTACTATGGGCCTTCGTGGCTTCTGTGAATCACTCCTGGTCGAAGGACACGAATTCCTAACCTCTCAGGAACGACAGCAGTGGCGCGGCAGGCTCTCTCGAGGACAGAAAGGGTTGGCTTGCCTCAATCTCCGTGCTGTATGGATGGTTGGTGGAGGGCCATGTTTTTGTTTCGCTTTGAACGCGGTGGCGAGAATCCATTCAAAGTAACACAGAGTCGGTCATCGCAAACTCGACGCGGAGTTTCTACGGCGCAGCTGCTGTTGACCGCCGGGGGCTGTTGCATTTAGTCCGTTCGCAGTTGTTCCGCAGCGGCAGCGGCCCCAGCTTCAACGCTACCTGGCGAGGTGAAAATGCGAACAGTGTATGCACCCTGCCGGAAACCCCGAGGCGTTGCCTACTCGCCTTGGGCGGTCCATATGTCACGAGACTGTTTCTAAGGGGCAACTCTGCCTGACAGCAGAGGCGAGTTATGCCGGCGGTATTTCAGTTGGTGTGGGAGGCTGCTATAGCATCTCCGCCCGTTGCAGCTGTGCTGCGTCCACCAGAAGCACTGTCGTTGTCGACAACGCCCGCATCTCATCGACGAGGCGCCGAGGATTCACAAGCGACTTCGCAGACCACAGCTCAACTAGGAGTGGAATTTGCAAGGGGGATACCCAGATCACGTACACTTGGTGTAGGGTCGTCATTAAATACTGCAATAGAGCCCTTGTCCTCGAGCGGTCTGGAGATGAGCCTGGGGTTTGACAGGAAATGCTTCCGAGAATGTGCCATCATGGATGCAGTGGTGTTGGTCCTCACCTCGGAGGCGATGGCTTCCCTCGTCCGACATCTCCGGACCATAGAGCTCCACACAGCCAAGAGGATGCGGCAGCAGCGGATTTCGACCCGACAGCGTGAATGGATCCCTCTCACACTTCAAGCCAAGCGCGCTTTCGTTCTTCCCCATGCATAGGGGCAGTGTCGAGGTTCATTGTCCCCGCAAGTCAAGTAACAGGTCCAGAGTGAGAGGCCTTAGCCCAGTGAAGTTGTCGACATGAGGCTCGAGAAATCGATGGGATCGACCTCAGTGTGGGGCCGTGTCTTGGGTTGCAAGCGCACCTGAACAGAAAACCCCGAGCCTTGCATATGTAGGCCAGCCTGCCAGTCCAATTTGGCTGGCGGCGTGGTCCGTGATGCGAGAAAAGGATGTGAAGCCCATCATACAAGAGCTTTCTACGACACCTGCGCAGACCGCACTGACCTCGGTCTTTGCCCAGGGTTTGTTTGTTCATTGGCTCGTCGGCAGAGCGAGGTTTCGACTTGGACCCTGCCGACGAGATGTGATTCATCGGGTGCCCGTCCTCAGAATTTGCGTTTCGCTGACGCAAAGTCAATTTCACATGATCTCTGCAGAACCTTCTCATCTGGTCCTTTGCCCGACGGAATAACGCGGCGGGTGGCATAGCAACGTTGATAGACGCCGGGACGATGGTGCCAATGGAAGGACTGCCAGACCGAAGTGGGACCAGCAGCGGAAGAGGCTGGCTCAAACGAAACAGGTGAGCGGGTGTTGGATGTTGAGACGACAATCCGCGCCAAATGGTGCCCGAATGCAGTTCGCCGGTGTAGGTAGATGCCAGCATTCAGGCACAGGACTTGGTCATTCAATCCAACCTTGAAGGTTCGATTAGACTGAAGGATAGTGTCATTTCGCAGAGTCTAAGTCGGCAGCCGACGTGGGTGCGTGGTATTCTTCTGGCACGAGGCTGGAAGGAGGCGCCTAAAGCAGAGATACAGCCCCGTACAAGCACAAAGTTCTCTGTACACAACTTGTCGGGGTTCTGAGACAGCCAGCATCGGCGAGTTGATGCTGTGGGTTGTGATGTTGAGGCCCACACGGTGCGGGCGAGATTGGGTTTCCCGGATATCTTTTTGGGTAGGATCTGAGCTAAGGCTTGCGCCCTGGCGTGGGGACCCTGACGAGCGTTGGTGACCTGGAGGTGACCTCTAGCGGAGGTACCGGTGGCTGGTGCAGTCCAGCCTCGACAGTGTATTTTGGCCCCCACGGCAGACGAGGCCAGGGTGTCCAACCGAATATCCCCGAATGGGTTTCTGGTCCGGGTCCGAGAAATGTTGGGTGGGTTATGGAGGCGAAAACGGTTTGGAGACGGGGCTGAGTGACCCGTTCCAGCCTGCTGATAGGCAATGGGCAATGAAGACCGCATGGCCCGGTAGCCCAGCCACCGTGTTGTCAGCACAGCCACCTGTCTGGTGGTAGAAGTGACTGGTTGACCTAGTGTTAGATGGGTTGGTTGATCCCTTCGCTGGGAGCTTTTGGTTGCTTAATTGGCCGGCAGGAGAGCCAGTGGTGGGCTCCCGAGTTGCTTCATCTCGAAGTTGACGAGGAGGGGAGCAGATAATGTGGCGCCATGGCTGAAGAAGTATCTACCATCGTAGATATTAAGGCAAGCGGCTGCATCACCTTCCATCCATGCCTTGATGCCTTGGTGCCTAGATGTGTACATGTGTACTTTGGGTAGCTATGTGTGGAAGGTACGTCTCGGTACAGTATGTGTGCTGCGACGGTACCGCAGGGAACAATGAGTGCGGTCCTGCCCGTCAGAGTCATTGACGAGGGCTGGCAGGGGCCGAGCTGTACATTTCTCCCCCGTCAATTAGCCAGCCATTGCAGACATATTATTAGGCAAGTAAGTGGAAATCATTGCCAGGCAGGCAGGCAGGCAGGCAGGCAAGTACCTAGATTAGGTAGGTAGGTAAAATGGATGACTTGCCGGTACTGAGTATCGCGTACCTAAACCTGGCTAACCTTTGACCTGACCCCGACCCTGACCCTGACCCTGGTCCAGGGAGGCAAAGAGAAGAGGCCCACCTCGTTCTGCCATCAAGTTCCTGGCAGACATTGCAGTGACTTGGTAGCTGCTATGCAGTAGTGTAGGTAGTGCAGTAGGTACGAAACCTAAAAACCTTCTTCCCCTGGCAGGGCCCGGGACCCGAAATCCAGCTGATGAGTCAGCCGACCTCGATGTTGTCTGGGTACACACGTCAAATTGCCCACAAAGTACCAGCGACAAACTGGACCACAACCCACCACGACCCCAGACAGAACAGACCTCAACAGCAGCAATACAAGATACAGTCAACCACGCCAGTCACAACGTCGAGCCAGGATTAAGTGCCTACGCTGGCTGGAACACCAGAGACGGTACGTGCACGTAAGTACAACGGCCATTTTCGGCTTCACTCCACCCATCTCCTGCCCACTGTCCGTCCACTGTAAACGATGCACCATTCCATTACACCTGTTTGTCCACCCTGCCTCGACATTGATCATCACGTCGTTTCTGTGCCTGGCATCCGACGCCTCGTGCCTGCCGCATGTGTTGTGTGTCCCTGCGACATCAACCACCTCCGTCCTGCCTCGCACCTGGGCGTGTGCCTGGCACCCATGGTTGCGGAGCCACATTCCCCTTTGTACCAAGTACATCTCTTCACCTCGACAAGATCCACACATCAGCATCAGCCTCAGCATCAGCATCAGCCTCAGCAACAACAGCAGCATCCAAGGCTGATGAGGTCATGTGACCGTGCCATGGAACACAATACGCCCTCGACTGGGCTGCAAGCTCGACTTGACCATGCCTCGCCATGCTGGACCCGCCCCAGCTCGTGTGTTGCCCACCAACAAACACCACGGGGAACTATTTCCTGGCAACCTTCCAGATGGGGTGAGCCTGTCATCTCTAGGATGGGACCTTCCTCTCGTATACGGACACATGGCATCTCCTCTCTTTTGGTTCCCAACGGGCCCGGAGCCAGAGCCAACACAAACAGCAAGCGGCAACCCGGCATCAGCCAGCAGAGCAGCCAGCAGCCGCCAGCCGGCGCCTGCATGTCCTACATCAGATTCACGACAGGCCAGTGCAAACGGCGCTCTCGTACCACCAGATCCGTCATGTCGCCCTCGTCTGATGCGGTTTTTGGGGTCAGCGCCGGCACAAGCAGAGCTCAAGCTAGCCTACCACACTTGTCTCGTGACCTGCCCTGCCCTACTCCCGACTATGACACCCACCATGTCATGTCTTGCTGCGTCAATATACATACATGTATGCATACGGAGACGACTTGGGAAACCAACACATGCGACTTGATTGAACCTGATCCTGCTTCAAGAGCCCTCAGACTTCAGACAATTTCACACGGCCTCAGTTCGGCTCGGCTCGTCACGTCACGTCACGTCACGTCACGACGCGACTCAACGCAGACGCTTTTTCCTCTCTGCTATCATTCCGCGCACCGGGCTGCAGCTCGCTTTTTTTCTGCCGTCTGCCTTTTGCGCCGCCTCCTCCGCAGGCCCCGGTCACACAGAGTCAGCCGGAGCCAACCAGTACCGCATACTCCCCACAAAAAAGTCTGCTGTCACCACTTTTCCATTCTTTCCTCTCTCCAGGAGCTTCTGTCTTCTATTTCTGTCCCGCACACTGGACCGAGCCCTGCCGCCCGACCTGCCGCCCGCCCCAAGTCCCAACCCGTAGTGGAAGAAGGCTATGCGACGAACCAGGGCGCGCGCTGTTCCAGTTACTTGGGGGGTTTGTGCGATGAGACGGAGAGGTCGTGGTTGAGATCCTTAAGGAATATAGAGAAGGTAATAAAAGAAGAGAGAAGAAGTGGAAGTCAACAGACAGAACATAGTGATACCTGAGGAAGACTGGCGTGTACCTGACGCTGCCAAACACACCGCACAGGACCCCAGCCAGGATTGCCGGATACTACACCACACCTGAAAATTGGATCGTCCTCGCCTGCGCCTCATGCAGATGCAGGTGCCATCAACACCAATCCCACCCATGGGTGCGGCCTATGCTGGCTTTGCCCCCCACCAGCAACAGCAGCGACAGCAACAGCTGCACGCGCAGCAGCTTCAGTACCAAGGCGCAGCCCAAGTCGGCGCAGGCCATGTCGGGCAGCATATTTTTGCAGCATTTGAGGGCGACCGTTATTATGGCAGCCCTGGCCTGAGCCCTGACCTGAGCCCGGGCCCTGGCCCCGACCCCGGCCACTCCCATCTCAATCAGAACCCCGATGCCGATCTGGATGGGATGGGCTACCAGGGCTACTCGGCCCACCCGCACATTGGACTTCCTCCCGGGTTGGAACAAGAACAAGTACTTCACCCTCTCACACAAACTCTGTCAGCAAAGCCGCCAGGACGCCACCAGCACCAATTTGCAGCGCAGCGCTTCACAACTCATCGTCCTCCTCCCGTCTCTTGCCCTGGGCTATTGCTCGCCCTCATCTGTTGTCACCGACGCTCATCTCTCCCTCCATTCTCGTGTTGTTCTTGCTTGGTCACCCTCTCGTCCCCGTTGTCCGCGCTTCTGGCGACCATCGGCACGGCAGCGCGCCTGTGTATACACTTGGCTGACATTGTGCGCGACGCGCAACGACAAAATTTAGGAGATGCAGCAGTGGCAGGTCGGCCCCATGCCGGGCAACTACGCCCAGACGTACCAGCCCAACCCCACCAACCAGACAGATGGTTTCAAGTGAGTAACTACCCGCCTTTCTTGTACTTCGCTCGTATTTTGCACCTCTCTCTGTCTTTGCCAACAGAGACAGAGCACCGCCCAAGAGGGAAAAGGAAAGAAGAAGAAAGAAGGAAAGAAAGAACAAAAAAAAGAGACATTCCCCAACCACCGACATTATCACCACCACCACCAACACCCCTCCTATTGATTCCCCCACCATCCTCCAAGTCGTTCTTTTCAGAGCTCGCTCGGGTTGGTAGGCAAACCAAACGGCCAAGTCCCAGCTCCCACAGCTCCCTGCAGTGCGCCTCGCGCTGGCGCTGGCGTTCTGTGGCCGGGCCCCTACAGCCGCCAGCTCGTATTCCACATGTTAAAATATTTATCGTTTTCTTCCCATTCGTCCCTGCCACTCACCACACCTGCTTCTTCGCCTCAAGGCCGGCTGGTAGTCCGCCGTGCAGGTCGGGGTCTGATCTGAATCTGTTTTTCTCTCTTGCCTTCCTCATCTCACTTCAAACGGGCCGCCCGAGTCTGAGCAGCAATCGACCTCGGGAGCCACCACCCCTGCCAATTGGGAATGACGAGGGCGTGCCTGATGGAACCCCGAGAGAGGAACCTGCTCGGTGGCTTGCAAACAGGTCCCGGGTACTTCGGGTGGGGAATCCATACTGCCTGACCGCCTGCCGTACTCGCCCTAGCGGGGCTGTGTGGCCTGTCCTGTCCATGTTGTCGCTCTCAATTCCTGTCTTGTCCTAGAGATATGTACCCCATGTACCCCGTCACATATCCTGTTTGGCCTGATCCTGTCCTGTCCTGTCCCGTCCTGATCCCTCCTCCTCCATCCCTCTCACTCTGCCCTCTCCCTCGTTGCCGTCATCAATCTCTCTCTCCTCCCCGGTCGCCCCTCCCAAGCCTCTGTTACAAACGAGCAACGGGCATTACATCAGGCCCTGGGCGACGTTGGAAAGCAACTCATCGCCGCATAATCCTCCTTCAGAAATTGGGACAACCTCCCCCCCCCCAAAGAAAAAACATCACAAGGAGGAAGAGCCGTTGCCCCCGTCGCCGTTGGCCGTTGCTCTGCTACCCACCACCAACGGGCAATATTAGTCAGGGTTCCTACACCGGGCGACAACGGGACTGTCAGGTATCGGTTTTGTATCGGGTGTACGTACGTACATACACTCGCATACACATACCACGAAAGTACCGTACCGTTTGTGGCTGGAGTCCGACTGTTGGGACCACCGGAACCTTCCTATTGTCGGGATAGACCCCACAGGCCTAAGCTCCCAGAATCCAAGTTTCCAGTCACCAGCCCAGGTTCTCCCCCAAGCCGACGGACGAGCCCAGCTTGCGCCCAAGCTCCCCCAAGCTCCCCAAGCTCCCAGCTCCAGCTCCCTGCTCCCTGCTGTCAGCTCCCTGCCCCCAGCCTCCCTCCCCTTCCTCCCCCCCCTAAAATAAACCACCCAAGCCCGAAAGCTGTTTGTTCCCGTGTTCGCGCTTGCTCCACCATTCCACACACCACACGGTCCCCGTTGACCCACGGGTTCCCAAGCGTTGAAGGGTCGAGCTGAAGGCGGCGGTTGCCCTGCCTGTTGTTGCCTGCTCGTGTACCGCTCCAGCAAGGACTCACCCACACTTGACTCTGCATCTACAATCTACATCTACATCCACATCTACTTCACCACTCTACCTCACTCTACCTCCACCTCTTGTCCCGCTACTTCTGCCAGATACATCCTGCTCATATCCCGCCCCCCCCCGGACCCCTTCTTGAATATACACACCCTCGACTAGTCATTGCTGTCGGTTCTATTGTTCACGTCATCCTCCGCGTCTTCGCGTCTCTCATCCTCCGTCCCCACCCCACGCTCCTACACACGCACCACGCTTGCAGGCAGGGTGTTCGCTATCGTGTGCGGCTTGCGTTTGTGCCGGCTTTGTTTCGTGCACTCGACGCGACGTCCCCACCCTCGGGGGTCCTTCAATCGTCTGAACCTCCTTGACTGCACATACCCATACTCGTCTCCCAACTCTCCATCAAATGAAGAAACAGCGCGCCGACCTCCAGCCGTCATGGCCTCCACAACCCCCACAAGCGATGCCGATGCAGACCCAGCAACAATCGCCGTTTGCTAACACGCCTGCTTGGGGATACAGCGCCGCCCAGCACCAGTATGCTCAACCCGACATGAACCGTCGCAATGACTCCATGGACTATAGGACATATGCGCCTCAGCACCCCCAGGCCGCCCAGGCCCAGGCCCAGGCCCAAGCCCAGCATCACCAGCAGCAGCAGCATCACCCCAGCGCGATCCAGCCGCCCATTCCCGTGTCGCAGCATGCCTCTCAGCAACAGCAGCACGTCCAGCAGCACGTCCAGCAACACCCCCAGCACGTCCAGCAGCACCCTCAGCAGCACCCTCAGCAGCAGCAACAACAACAGCAGCAGCAGCAGCAGCACGCGCAGCACCTCGCCCAACAGTCCCAGCAGGGGTCGCCGGCCCAGCAGCACGTCCAGCAGCAGCACGTCCAGCAGCAGCACGTCCAGCCGCAGCATGTCCAGCACACGCCGCAGTCGACTTCTGTCCAACCCCAACAAGTCCACCAGCAGCCCACGCAGCAGCCAACCCCCCAGCCGGCCCCGGCCCCGGCCCCGGTAGCCGCTCCCAGAGGTCGTAAGCGCGCTGCCCCATCCGCCGCCGCCGCCGCCGCCGCTGCCGCCACCCCGACCGCACCGGTGACGGCGCCTCCGCAGCCCGTCCAGACCCCTGTCCAGCAGGCACCCCAGATCGCGACACCCGTACCCGTACCCACTCCGCCGGCTCCAATAGCTGCTCCTACCCAGCCAGCCACACCTGTCGACAACGCCCAGCCCGCCGCGCAGGCCCCACCGGCCAAGAAGAGCCGGACGAATACGCCGTGGACGCCGGCCGAGGAGCTGCGTCTGAAACAGATGAGGGACGCCGGGTCCAGCTGGGCCGAAATCGCCAAGGTATGCCGTGAAGATCCGGCAGGGAACACACCAGACGTAGGAGTCGAGAGCTGATTGTTTTCTTCCGCAGACCTTTCCAGCGAGAACCGAGGGGAGTGTCAAGAAACACTGGTACAAGGACATGCATTACGCGGAGTTTGCCGAGGACGAGGTACGCGGCGCGAGCCCTCCCCATGACGATCATTTCGTGATGCTGACTATGGCCTCCACAGAGCGCTGCGTTGATGAGCGCGATCAAGGAATATGAGAACAACAAGTGGAAGGTCATTGGACAGAAGGTTGGCAAGCCCGCAAAGGCGTGTGAGCAGTATGCGAAGGAGCATTTTCCAGGTAAGTACGAAGCGGACAGCGCCCCAGACGACCATCACCGGCACAGCTCGGTTGCCCCAACATGCTTTATCGTTCCCTTCCGAGCAGTAGCGAAGGATTGACAAACGTTGCCGCAGATCTCTTCAACCCAGCGAAGCGTGGCTAGGAGCCATCTCCACAGAAGAAACCCGTGGCTAGGAATCGCATTGATGCTGTGGAGAGTTCTAAACCCATCAATTCAGACCCACAGCCGGAGCCGGTCGTAAACCCCCTTCCGCCCCCGCTACCCATCTTTTCAAGTCCGTACAGCCAGAGCCCAGCCAGCAGCATGCCTCAGGCCCCCGGTCACAACCTTACAGGCCCAGAGTCGGGCGATCAGCATCATGCGCTCCACAAGGGGGGCCGAAGCCGTCACACATGATCTCTGGTTGTTACAGCGCTGGAGAGTGTCGGCCCATAAGGCCGGTCCTACGAGACCCAGCCGGCCGAGCCGTGGCTGTAGAGGCACTCGACCTTCTGCGCATCATGAACACTGAAGCACTGCACGTGCCTTTCCGAGACCAGGAGCTAGCTAGCTGATGGGGCGCCTCGGGAGGGTCGACACCAGGCCCTCGACTATTTTGCTCCTCTAATGCCTCAAAAGACGTTTGTGTGTTGGTGTGCATGTGTTTGTGAAAATTCGAGGCTCCTTTTTTTCTTCTTTCCTCTTCTCGGCGTCTGCTCGATGGGCGAGTTTCCTTGTCACGACTGGTCCCTTGGTTTTGGTCATCATCATAGCCCAATGTTCTTTGGAGACAGAATCCATGTGCTGCTTTTCTCGACCGTGCTTGAAGCAATGCGTGGTCGGCAGGATAAAGCGCGTGGGAGCAAAGCACTGAACGCACCACACACATGCGGGCGCTGATAATCATCCTACTCACACGCGTGGTCACACGGAGAAGAATGCTTCTGCGTCGTAGGTCTCAATGAAGGAACATGATGGGAGTGGAATCTCCAAGAAGATGACGACAGAGCGCAAAGTTTTTTGGGAGGAGGGATGGTAATATCTTTTTTTAATTTCTTTGCTGGCGAGAGGTGGTTTCTCAACGTTCGGCGCGGCGACAAGAAGAGGCCACAGATACCTCACACGTTTATGCTAGGGAGGGTGACCTGGCTGAGGGGAGATTGTGATGGACTGGCCTAACGTCCCCAGGGAGGACGAGGCTGTGGTCATTTCTTATGGCCTTTCTTTCAAGGGATTCGTTATACCCCCCCAAATCAATGCACTGCTTTAAATGTGTCCGGCCAAGCATCGGATGATGCATATACACGTGCATGTCCCCTACCAGCAGTTAGGCAGGCAGATGCGTTTGGGTGCTTCGGCACTGACAAAGACGCTGAGCGTTGCCGTTTTGGCACTTTACTAGGTACCTAGGTACCTAGGTACTTGGTCTAATAGGTATGTTAGGCGTTGTGGAGATTGGGTGGTTAGGGCGCCATGGGCCTTGCCAGTTGAGTGAGGCAGAGAGAGAACTACTTGGCTTCTAAGATGTGAGGATTAAGGAAAGGAAATGTACATGTATAATGGTCTGTTCTTACTTGCGCGCGCGCACACACACACACACACACACACAAATATATATGTATATATATTCACAAGTTTGGATGGGCATACTCATACTCACTTCTTTCATGTACAATAGGCTATGCAGTGCAGATGGCGGCTGGTTTGTAAGTAGGTACTGCGCAGAGGAGGAGGGATCAAGGTACCTTGAGTACCTAGGACCTAAAGCGCCAGGCCTGGCTAGGGCGGCCAAGCCGGGTGGATGAACCGAGGGAGGGTGGTACCAGTTGCTGGCACTGTTTACGGGGGGCTTAAGTATCAGTTGAGTGCATGTTGCGTCAACAGTCGCTTGGGTGAGGGCAAGAAGAGTGTTGGGCACGTGCACCGAGTATACTTAGGACCGTCCGTAGTGTACTTGAGGCAAACAACACAGGGACCTGTGCGCGGCTGTCCCTTTACTATGTGGTATTTATCTGGTCTGTTGCGGCACGCGAGTCGGCTGTGGTGTAGGTACTCTACTTTAGAGTTATGTGGTGAGGTGGGATGTGTATGGATTACAAAAGCCCAGCGAGGGACTGCTTTCCATGTAACTACCTAGGTAGGTACTTAGGTACCTACCTATTTCTTTCTTTTTTTTTTTTTACACCTGACCCTCATGTGTGTGGGTGTATGCACGTTGTGGGTACCTATGTACTTTTCCAGTGAGGCAGAAGCGGTACGTAACTGGATAAATACCCGGTTGTGAAGGATTCTACAACGCCAGTATACCTGGTTGGCCAATGTGGAGAAGATGGATGCGATATAGGTACCTGATGCACATTGGGGATGTGCGTATGAGGCAAGGAAGAGATGACGAGGATATTGACATGGACATGGATGGCAGGATTTGCATCGGAGATTGACTGGTACCGGGTAAACCACAGGAGACTGGTCTGGCGTATCCTCAGCAGACCGGATATAAGGTGGCAGAGCTGGCAGACGACACCAGACACCAGACACCAGACACCAGATGGCCGGCCGCAGCAGCGTGAGGCGGGCAAGACGGCACATTGTGTTCAACCGAGGATTACTATGTAATTAATTCTTCGGTTGGTCAATTGTCTGTCGGCAGACGATTCTCGTGTCATGTGTTCCCACGCCGTTGGCCGTGTCGTGTCAGGTCAGGCCAGGTCCTTAAGGGTTCTAAGTTGCCAGCAGGGAGGGCGGCTTCGATCAAGCTCGAGTGCTGGTAAAACAAGCTCAACAAGGTTTCGGCTCTTGATGATCTCGGAAGGGCGGTCGGGGGAAGAATTGAGTTTCCCGACAAGACGATTGACTTTAAAGGTTGCTGTCGTGGATTGGGGACCGCACTTGCCCGGTGGTGTATGTCAGGTGTACACGTACACATACACACATATATATATTTCGGGTCGTTGAACTTGTTTTTTTCTCTTCTTCTTCTGTTTTCTTCGACAGATTTTGGCGAGGAACTAAGGTCGATCATCCACGCCCCCTCTCCTTATCCCTACATGGAATGGGAATGCCAGGCGAGCTTTTGCTGGATCGAGTTAAGCTCCCTTTCGTATCGAGGATGAGGTGTGGGCCACCATGGAGCTGGTTCGTCGATCCTCGATCCTCGTTCCTCGTTGCTCGTTCTCCACAACATATCCCACCACCTCCTCCTCCGCCCTGCTGCTGGTCCGCCCTCCACTCCTTTTCTGGGGGAACAAGACGGCCCAGGCCCTCCACCAGGCTGCCTGGGTGCTTGTGATTTGACGGGATCGGGGGGATTCGTGGTAGGGGGGGGGGATCCCCCCTTTGTCGGACGAGGAAACTGACGGAAATGCTAGATGCTTGTTTCTCCCCATTTCACGTGCCTGTCTGGCTGTCCATGTACTTCTTTCTGTAGTCAGGTCAGGTGTTTTTTTTTCTTCCAGTGAGCCCGTTCCGTCCCGTCTCCCTCCGTCGACACTCGCTCGTTCATCCTTATCCTCACACCTCACAACCTCACATCACACATCACCCTCACCGCCACCGTCACCCTCACTCTCGTTATCACGGCCAGGCGTTGATTGTAAGGTGCCTATCTTGTTGAATTGGTTTTGGTGTTTTGTTGCCCAGTAGACCGGACCAGACCGGACCATCTCAACCTCGCGGGTCGCCACCGGCATCGACACTCACCAGCTCGAGCCGTCCCCCCGCCTCTGTCGTCTTCGTCCTTCGTTCTTCGCCCTTCGCCCTTCGTTACAATCGCGACACCAACAGGCAAGGCAGTCACTCGGTCATACCTGCACTTGCAACTTGTACCTGCATCTGCATCTCCACCTGCACCTGCACCTGCACCTGCATCTGCGCCACGTCCCCGCAACCCCCGACGCGGCCATCCGCCTTAACTAGGTAGACTCAACATCCTCACGCATCACCACCAGCTGCAAGAAATATTACGTATTACAGCCATGCTGCCCTCACTTCTCCTCCCTGCAGGGTCTGCAGTGCTCGCTGCCTCCTCCGTCCTCGCCGCCAAGTGTGGTAGGGGCAGCTCCTGCTCCGAGGATGAGCCCTGCTGCTCGCGTGAGTTCACTTCTGCCCTCTCACCATGGCGTCTTGCTGTCGCACAACAACGTCCGTGGTCATGCAGCTAGCTGACACAAGACCCCTCCGCCCTGCAGAGTATGGCGAGTGTGGAGTCGGCGCATACTGCCTCGGCGGCTGCGACCCTCGCTTCTCCTTCAGCCTCGACAGCTGCGTCCCCGAGCCCGTCTGCCAGTCCCGTACCCTGAACATGAACTCGCTCGACCGCGTCCAGTCCATCGAGAAGTACCTCGGCGATTCCTCCGAGGCCGACTGGGTCTCGTCCGGCTACCCCCTCGTCTACAAGGACAATGTCCTCCTGACCATGCCCCGTTACAATGCCGGCACCGTCCTGGCCTCCACCGTCTACATGTGGTACGGCAATGTCAAGGCCAGGATGAAGTCCTCGCGTGGCAACGGCGTCGTCTCTGCCTTTATCCTGCTGTCCGACGTCAAGGACGAGATCGACTTTGAGTTCATCGGCGCCGACCTCGAGACCGTCCAGACAAACTACTACTACCAGGCCAACCCCGTCTGGACAAACTCGAAGAACATCACCGACCTCTCCGACACGTACCAGAACTTCCACGACTATGAGATCCAGTGGACCCCGGACCAGGTCGTCTGGCTGGTCGACGGCAAGGTCGGCCGCACCCTCAAGAAGTCCGACACCTGGAACGCCACAACCAACCAGTTCGACTTCCCCCAGACCCCGGCCCGTGTCCAGCTCTCCATCTGGCCCGGTGGGAACGCCACAAACTCCGAGTACACCATCGAGTGGGCCGGCGGCGAGATCGACTGGAACTCGGAGGACATTCAGAAATACGGCTATGATTTTGCCACCTTCAGCGAGGTCTCCATTGAGTGCTTCAACGCCACCTCCGCCCCGGGCACAAACAAGGGCAAGGGCTACTACTACACCGACGCCAAGGGCACAAACGACACCGTCGTCGACGGCGACAAGCCCACCGTCCTGGCCAGCCTGTTGGGCACCGGCACCGACATGGAGGCTGGCGCTAGCTCCGCATCGGCCAGCAGCTCGGCCTCCACCGCAAACTCGGTCCCCGGCGGCACCAGTGGTAGTGGCGTCGGCAACGTCGTCGGCGGCGACGGCAGCGGGTCAGGGGACGGCAGCTCTGGCGGGAGCTCTACCTCCAGCAGTGCCGACTGCGCCGCCACCGGCTTCACCGTGGACTGCAACGGCGACTCTGGCAGCAGCGGCAGCAGCAGCGGGGCTGCGGGCGGCAACGACAAGGTCTTTGGCGCCAGCGCCTTTGCCGCCATTGTCGCTTTCGTCTTCCTGGCCTGGCTGTAGCGGTACGCGTCTAAGTATCAGCTTAGCACGATACACGACACTCACGACCGCCAAGTTCTTATAATGTCTTTTTTCCCCTACCAACCACCAAACGCCGTCATTCCCGACCACGACGCAACGCAGCCCCTTCGCAGCCGCATTGTTTTTTTCTTCTTCAATAATACCTTTACGTGACCAGAATATTCGCCTTGTTCGATATATCGATTTTTAGTCTATCAACGTTGCGGGTCGGAAACTCCTCACCCGCGACGTATCCTCTTCGCAGGAGATCAACACGGCGGAGGGGCAAAATTGTATGGGCGATTTTCAATAGTAATGGAGGAGAGCATGTCCATTTACACCGCTGCATGTCTGGGGACACGGCCACGCAGGATGAAGGAAACGCCAAAGTAATGGCCCACGAATGGCCGTCCGCTCTTTGCGATTGAGACTTGAACGAATGGGACATTCCACCCATGGAAAGTGGGAGCCTCTTTCAAAGGCTGCGATGTACATAGAGAGGAGGAGCAAGTCGAGAAGGTCTAGAAGACCCTTTGTCAATGAGCGACTTTGGCTTGAATACCATCTTGATAAACAAACTCTCGCCCCTCAGCCACGCCTCCGCTTCCCACCATCTCCCACGTAGTCTTCGCTCTTTGCTCTCTGCGTAACTAACCCATCGCAATGCTAGAACGCGCCTCGGTCCTAATACCTGTCACCGGACTACCGCTTTGGAGGAGTCTTGCACGTGAGCTGGCTTGATTTGTCTACTACCATAGTCACGGTTGATACTATCACTGTCCTGTGTGCGCATCTCAGCCATGCGTGCGCTCCTCCTCGGAGCTGTCCAGGTCAGGCAAGGTCACTGGCGTGTATAAATGTTGACGTAGGCTCGCCTGACAAGGGTCAAGGAGCATTGCCACAGCACCCCAAGTCTATTGTGCGCACAACACGTTCTGAAAAGAGGGCGTTTTGGCGCGAAGAGCAACTCAGTGACCTGAAATCAAATACGGACTGTGATATATGTAGATAATTAACATTGCAACTACATAAGCCCAATGCGGGGGTACTACTGTTCGCTTTATAAGTATCATTATCATTTGAACAAACTACTGGAATTTATTTCATGCTCTCATTGTCGCGCCGACACTACAGTGTGTCTGATACCAGTGTGATGTGTTGTGTACCTAGGTGGTAAGAGATTCGAGCCGCCGACAAAGCCTTTCTCATGGGATCGCCTGAATACATCGTCCTGCAGCGAGGTATTATCCAAACTGCGGGGAGGTCTCAGTATATTGGCCCTCGGCTTTTGACCGACAGGTGACTCAATAGAAGCAATCCAAAAACAAGACCTAGCGCTGGTTCGCCTCCATGATTTGATTATTCATTTTCAGGAGGGGAGGGGGGCAAGGGCTGTGCAACAAAACTTGATCAACATCCTTGGATGGGATTCACCAATACTGACTTGCCAGTATCTAACTATCTGCTGGGCCAGATTTGATATGCCAGATGATCAGCTGGCCTGTGCCAACTTTCCTGCTCCCGAACTCCCAGATCCAAGTTGGAACTTAGCCTTGACAATCCTCCAGAAGAACCTTGGAGACAGGATCTACTCGCCGTGAGTTATATCCTTACTCTTACACCGGGTCAATTGTCTTGTACGTGATCGTGACGACATGCGGTCACAGTGGCCCTGCTAAACACTACAGACGCTTTGAGATATTTCACCGAAAATTCAGTGCAGGTTAATGTGGTATGATATATTTAGGGGTTTGCTATAGCTGCACAGCTTGATGGACTACTGGTGACTTTATGTATTTGCACAGGAAGAGGGTAGGCCACCTGTTGTTCACCAAACTCGGCCATATTGGCTGAATCGTTAGGGGGCAAATCGAGGTATGTGCTTGGTGGCACAAAGGATACCTCCCGTTATGGAATGGAGAGGGTGATGCCCGGGCGAGGATGTTCGTCAAGCAGAGGTTGTCACTAAGCCACGTACAAGCACATGACCCAGAAGTGATGCACACTGGCATATGTAAACCCGTACCTGTAGTCATCGTGAAACCGTATGATCTTTGTCAAATAGGGCAGTACTAGTAGCCCTTCACAAGGACTGTGTGAGTGATGTTCTCACTTCAAGGGAGCCTTTCTTGTCCTCACTCTGAGGCTCGTTCGGACACATGCACGTAAGCTTGGATCAGATACCTAGGTAGGTTCAAGGCCGAATTTGCCGCCGTGAAAAAAAAAGGTGTATTTAGTAGCATGAGGCTCCTTCAATTCGCAATAGGGGCAGCTCCCAATGCAAACTCAAAATGACACCAGAGCAGATATCGGAGCATGAAAGTACATGGTCAACCGAAGAGCTAGGAGCAAGTCCTTTTCTCTCTCTGGTTCTTTCCCGCTTATTTGTGAGCCAATACGAATCGATACTACTTTGAGAACTGACAGACTGTGAATTCCATTTGCTGAAAAGCTGTCGTGAGTGCCCAGGTGACACTGGTAGATTCGCGCTTCCTTAGGTAAACCACACATTTGCAGGGTAATGGTCATGAGTATTGGGTTCGGGGACTCCATAGCATGCGGAACTTGCCAGAATAAGGCAAATGTCATGTCTTCGTTGGCGATGGATAGAAGAGCTGTACAGAGACACTCATGAATTTCTGCATTTCTACACAACGCAATTTGAAGATGCAACAACTATCTGCAGTAGTGTTGTACATGATGGCGGTGACTCCGATGATCATAATGGAGATTCTATATCCCAGTCCCCCTTCTATTTTTCTTCACAGCATGAAAAGCTCCGAGTCTAGTTGCAAATGTCCAAGCAAGTTGTAAAACAATGAAACGGTTTCGGAATGAGAGAAAAGTCCGCATAAGCAGGCATAAATAAATACCCATTTCTCGGCACGAGGCATCCAGGTGCTCAAGTGAATCAATGACTTGATGTGGCCTACTCCTTTTGCGCCACCCTTAGCCCAGAGCCAACCACCCTGTATAATCATGGACGGCAATGCCCGCGAAGCTCGTGTGGTTGGAGCACTCGATCTTGATGGACTGCAGCTTGGTGGAGAGCGAGTTCACCGTCACCAGGCCCTTGAAGCTGACCACCGGCTCGGCGGTGGCCACCGTCTCTACCGCCACGAAGACCTGCTTCCCCGCCGCATCTGCGGCCGCGAGCGGTTTCTCCGCCACCGCGAACAGCTCACTGACCGAGTTGCGGTAGGTCATGAAGGTGACCGAGTCCAGAGCCTTGAGCATCCAAGAGTCCATGGCCTCGCCGGTCGCGGGGTCGGACATGATGTACGTCCAGAAGGGCAGGTCTGCTGCGACGGCGATTCCGTGCGATTTCGCGAAGGAGGACACGTGGAGCACTATGTTCTCCCACGCGACGATATATGCGTCGAGCATCGACTGCCAGTCGCCCAGGGACCACAGCTGTACACAATCCGGTCAGCACCGCCGTTTCTGGGCCCGAGGCAGCAGGGATTGATAGCTTGGAAACCAATTACCTCGATGTCCATGTGGATGCCGGAGAACCGAGCGTCGGCAGAGGCATTGCCCTGGTACTGATCGATCCATTCAAGGTTGGATTGTAAGCTGGGCGTGCCAGCACCGTAGATCCACTGGGCATTTCCCATCAGTGCTTCCACCACTATGTTGTTGGCATTGCACTTTTGGATGAAGTCGCCAAAATACGAGTTGTCAATGTCCGCATCGACGTGCAAATAGGCCCTCTGCAGGCCCTGTTCCCTTGCAAACGAGAAGAATTGCGACGTCTGGGCGGCATCTGTGATCATGGTCGTATTCCAGATCCATGTCGCGAGAGGCGCTCTTGTTTCTGTGTCGGCCTGCGTGGGCTCGGGACTCGACGGGGTGGCAACCTGCGATACGGCTGTTGACGAGACAGGCGTCCTGCGGATGTGCAGGCAACTGGAGAGCGACGCCCCCATAGCGACAAGAGCGAGCGAGAATGACAGCTTCATCTCCAGGATACCCTTAGTGAGGAGGAGTAAAGAGAGCCTGCATGAAGAATGAAAGTATGGCTGAAAGAATGGGTCTTTTTGCACCAGCAGGTGGGACTGTGCAAGTGGTCGACGAGGAGTGTATTCAATAGGCTGCCGTTGTAGCAAATAGCTGGGGGATCAATCACCTCGTAATGAACGGAGATGCGAAAAGAATATCATGGGGAAAGTATACTACATATAGGCATTCAAAAAACTGTGGCACATGATGATGATGGTGGCGTTGATGGCTACCTGCGCATGTATCACGGCGGAGCCTACATGCCTCAGTCCAGCAACAGTCAGTAGGATCCGGCCGAGACAAGAGGCGTAGGCAGGTGACATATTGGCGTATGTACTGAATATAATTGCGTTTGCCCACAAGGTCGGCTGGTCAATGATCAGTCAAAATTAATATCCGGGGTTGACTTTGGGATCCGCCGCGGAGTCGGGGGCACGTCGAATGTGGGGGTCCTATGCTTGCAAGTCATGCTTTCTACTATGTAATGCGCCGCAACTCGCGCAATTGCACACACAGTGTCTTGGTCTCCAGCAGTCTGGGCAAGCTGACAAGAGTCAAGAGCCCAGAGTGGCCCTGGCGATCCCGGTCTGGGCCCGCAGTCGTGCGTGGACCAAATTTCAGACCTTTGGGCGCAAGGCTGCCGCTCGCGTTGCACATCCAGCCGCCCGCTTCAGGGGGGGGAAATTTCCAAGATTCAAGGGTCATGCGGCGCTTGCTGAGACAGCCGCATCATCCGTGGATGGGGGCCAGATGCACCTCGAACTTGGCGTCAACGTACTCTAGTTCCCGGGCTCGAAGCTTCTGGGCCCGAACGTTCTAGCCGCCTTACACGTGGGCATGCAACGTAGGCAAGGGATATCGAATTTGGTAGTCTGGGCCTCCTCTGGCGGCGTTTTGGGCAAGGTCGGAAGATAAATATGACGGCATCAGGACAGAAAAAGCACCATAGCTTCTACAACCCCCCGGGATTACAAACGTTATTTCTTTCGTACCATTGCATTCTAACCCACACATCCCCACTTTATACCTCTTCTAATAGTTTCTATACAAACAGTACTTCGGATATATAAAGAATGAGGATATTCGTACAGACGAAACCGGCTATTGTACAGATAA